>JAJOZX010003194.1:0-85000 GCA_023014485.1 Bathynomus jamesi | reverse complement strand
GTCCCATAAGTCCAGCATCATAGGAAAAATAATAAAAAAAGGCAAAACAAAAGCTTTTATTTACAGAACGTGCTCAATATGTCCACCATTGTTTTCAATACACAAATTCAGACGTGATACCCAGTCAGCAAGCACACGGTGAATGATGTCAAGAGTAATGGTGTTACATGCCCCAATAATGCGCTGCCGCAAATGTTCAACACTCCTAATTTTCTCTGCGTATACCAGCGCTTTCAAGTGGCCCAAGAGATAAAAATCTAGTGGCGTGAGATCCGGGCTTCTAGCTGGCCATTCCACAGTCCCTCGACGTCCTATCCAATGACCAGGGAATTGTTGGTACAGGTATTCCCTTACTTGGGTACTGTAAGGTGCAGGAGTGCCGTCTTGCTGGAACCATGTTGGGAAATTTCCTTCTTCGTTCAAGACACTGGGAAATGCTTCTTCCTTGAGCATACGTAGGTAGGTGCCTCCAGTGACATGTTCATCGAAAAAGAGGGGGCCTATGATGCGATCCTTCCAAATGCCACACCATATCATCACCCGAGATGCACCTTGTTCCTTTGAAGAGGCACACCAGCGAGGGTTGTTTTGAGACCAGTAGCGGGTGTTCTGTCGATTTACCTCACCATTTCCATAAAAAACAGCCTCGTCACTGAACAGAATGGTGGACGGGAAGTTGGCATCCCAAGCATATTGTTCCGTAGCCCATTCACAAAATTCCATCCGCCGGTCGGGATCATCTTCGCTTAATTTCTGTAGGATCTGAAGTTTATATGGATGCCATTTGTGAGCCTGAAGAATGAGATGGATGCTACTTTTCGACACTCCTGTCTCGGCGGACAATCGCCGAAGAGACTTATTGGGACTTCTGTTAAAATGAGCCAGGATAGCAGTCTCTGTATCATCGTCAGTGGACCTCCTTGAAGGTCCACTGCGTGGTTTATCTTCTATGGATCCCGTTTCCTTAAACTTTGCAACAAGTCTGCTAACACAACTCTGTGTTATTGGCTCGCGGTCTGGATGCAGTCTGTTAAATTCAGCAGCGGCCTCTGTTTGACTCCGATTTCCTATGAGTAGAATTATCTGGATTCGTTCTTCCTTGCTCACAGACATTATGGCCTGTAGAAATAGAAAAATATGAATTATGGTTTGTAGAAATAGAAAAATATGAATTTCTCCTATGATGCCGGACTTAGGGGACACCCTGTATATATATAATATATTATATAGAGAGAGAGAGAGAGAGAGAGAGAGAGAGAGAGAGAGAGAGAGAGAGAGAGAGAGAGAGAGAGAGAGAGAGAGAGAGAGAGAGAGAGAGAGAGAGAGAGAGAGAGAGAGAGAGAGAGAGAGAGAGAGAGAGAGAGAGAGTCAAAAGTTCCATACATAGGCAAAATGGTCATGATATATGATTTATTTATTTTTTTGTTAACGCGCGTTTGCCATCACTTGGGGGAACGCATCCGCATGTGCATTCAGTGTAATGGTGCCCACATAGAGCATATTTTGTGACTTACAAGTGATTGCATAATAAAGTGACCATTTTGCCTATGTATGGAGACTTTTGACTCACCCTGTATATATATATATAAGTATTACTCCTAACCTTGTGTCTGCTCAACATGTAAGGAAACTTAAATCCAGCATTGCATACGGAACAAACATGACGAGGTGTATTAGGATGACTACTCTTCATGTGCCGCTGAAGCAAAAGACGAGTGGGAAAAGTTTCCACGCAGAGAGAACACTTCTCACTCGTTATAAAGGGCTCTTCTTTACCGGGATGCGTCCTCCTACACGACAAATAACCATAAATGGTTATCATTGAAAGATATATTAGATAAGGAGAGAAAGATTAAGCCAATTTCCCAAGAATTCAAATCATTCAATTTTAATCAAAGCTAATGAAGAAACATAAAAAGCAAAACCAAATGGAAAGCAGACAGTATAAAGGATGGACTCTCTTCAAATCTAAAGATATCAATCACTCGAACTTAAATTAACCCTTTCACCGCCACGTTATGGTATACCAGGGTGTCCCAGGAGGAAATGTCAAGAATGCACCATTTCACTATTTGGGTATTTCTAAGTAGAAAGTATTATATCGATATGGGTCTGATTCCCAACCGTTACCGAGATACAGGCCTCTACATTTGGGTAATTAAAACATAATAAAAAGGCGATCTTAGATACTATTTAATGACACTTGTGGTTTACAAAAAGTACAAACATACAATACACTATTGCACTTATTACAGAATGGTTTCAAAGTGACCCCCCTCCTTCTTCAATGCACGCGGCGAGCCTCCGAGCCATCGAGTCTTGCCAAGGAAAACGCGGAAGTTCATTTCTGAGGTTTATGAACGCATCCTGTATACGTGCAACTAACTGCTCCCTAGTTTCGGGCTTACACCGCTGATAAACGTTACTCTTCAAGAACCCCCAGACAAAAAAAAATGTAAATAAATAATGTGAGGATGTGCACAGTTGCCAATGTATCATTAAATGTCATTGAATATTATCTACGATCGGCTTTTTATGTTCGTTACCCAAATGTAGAGGCCTGTATCTCGGTAACGGTTGGGAATCAGGCACATGTCGATATAATACTTTCTACTTAGAAATACCCAAAGAGTCAAATGGTGCATTCTTGACATTTCCTCCTGGGACACCCTGTATGGCAACGAATATATGCGGGTTTGGCGGTGAAAGGGGTTAAAGGTACAGATTTGAGAGAAAAATCTTAGGCAGATGCATGCACAATATTTCAGGTTACAACTTCCATTTTATTTAATCTTTCAAAACCCTATTTAACTACGGAATTGTGTCCTTAGAAATGTTTAGAAATAATTCTTTCAGGATATAATTACAAAGCCTTCAAAGTATGAAGAAAGCAACGCGAACCCTAAACATTTAAAATAGGAAATAAAAACCAGGAGAGCAAAGAATTCCAGTGGTACTGTTGAATCTCACCAGCTTGACATGTACGAGTACTTATATTTCTACTCCTAAAACGTTCGTCCTAAATGGCATATTATTGCTTATATAGAACAAAAACAAAACCTCACTGTAAAAACAGGTGACTGAACTGTAGCCCCAACTCCCCAATTTTTCCTACTGAGAAAACTGTACCCAACAAATAAAACACTTGCCTGATGTGTCTGAGAAGGGATGCTTTAGCTCTCATCAGAGCAGGACACCAACTGCAGTTGTGATACTCCTGTAAATTTTCACTGTGATCTGCACGAATGTGTTCGTAAAGAAGCAAATGGGAGGAGAAACCGATACCACAGTGAGTACACTGAAATACATTAACCATTATAGTGTGTGAAATACCTTAAAAATATACAAAAATAGTGTGCTGTGAATAACGTACAAACAAAATATGAAACGCTTGCAGGGAGATAATTCTAATATGACCATCCCTCTCTCTCACCATTTTCATTGCCTCCCACTTCACACCTCGTTTAGAAACTTCCCCGTGATACTCCTTTTAAGAAGGAAACTATTTTAAATATATACACCTTTTGGTTTGCTTCCGCCCGAATTGTTCACTCTGACAAAGGTCAAGCTTTTCACTACACCTTAGACCTACAGCTTGACGTGGAATCCGAATCATGCCCCACACCAGCCCAGTGTCTTAACAATTAGGCTACCCAAGGTACCCATTTATCTACCAACCACTTTTTTTATTGTGTGGGAGGATGAACAGATGGGTTTTGCTGCGCGCCGCCTGCCATCACCGGGTCTCAATCCCGGGGCCAATGGATTCGGAGTCAGCGACGCTAGCCACTACACCACCGAGGCGCACAACAATAATAATATTAATAGAAACTATTGCAAACAACTCGGAGGTTTTTTTTGAGAGAGAAAATATGAAGTTTAAGACCAAACTGTTATAGCTTAAATTATAGTATAACTACCGTAGCTTTTAAGCTTACTTCATAAAAAATAAAGTCATAAGAAAATAATCTTATAAACTTAAAGTTTCGTTCGTTGGTATTGCCTATGTGAAAGAACAGTCCTGTCAATACGACATTCATGGGATGAAAGAGAAATGCCCAAGAAGCTAAAAATTCAGAATATCATCTAATAATTACAACATTTTTTTTAAACTGTAAGCCCGACCCAATGCTTCAACACAGCAGCAAAACTTGTTACAATTCCATGTAATTATACTCGTTAACAAAATTAACAAAGCAGAAAACCCTCCCTTTATAACATGGCATACGGTAATAAAAATGTTTGCGATTGTTTAACCTCCTTTGTAATACTTAAGGTCATATGACCGAGGGGACCCATAACTTTCTGTGGATAAAAACTATCTACGAGTTGCTACATCACCCGAACGCGAATGAATGTCGCGTCCATCCAACTAACGATTAGACACAATGTCACTTAACCGCGCTAACCCAATGGGAAGCGATGATGCGACATGGCCATGATGTAGCCCTTATAAGAGGGCATACTCACTACATATAATATGATAACACGTTTACAACTTACTTTTTTAGTTAAGAGTTCCGGGTGGTCAACGTTTTTAATTTTATGCGTCCTAATTAGGTGTCTTTTGAGAGAGGCTCTCGAACTACCAGCAGCGCCACAGACGTGGCAAGTGAACTTTAGTCCTAAAGTCGTTCCATGACCTTTGGCGACATGCCCATTCATTGCTGAAGATGTAAGGAAAAACTTCCCACAGATTGGACACTGATATTTTCTCTGAAAGAAGTTTTCAAAATGATTACTGGGTTAAAATGTAATGATGGGATTGTTTAACCTACTTCGCAACATTTGAGATTGTATGACGGAGGGGACCTACACCTTTACGTGGAATCCGAACTACGGTAACTACATATCTGGATGCAGAGGATGGTCTTCCACCCAACTACTCTCCAGACCCAACGTCGCTCAACTTCGTTGATCGATGGCAAGTGGTGTTAGGACACTGACCACAACATAACCCAATTACAGTAAGTTTTTAACTAATGAGGTTACTGTACAGTAATTATTAAGAATAAAATAAGTGTGTGTGTGTGTGTGTGTATATATATATATATATATATATATATATATACAGGGTGGGCCGTAAGTTTCCATACATAGGAAAAATAAACTTTTTTATGGACAACCATTTTTATTTATATAATATGCTCTACATGGTTGCCATTGTTTTGAAAACACATTTCAATACGTGTTCCCCACTGTTGATGAACACGCATTAGCACAGTTGACGTTATGCTTGTAATGGCGTTGGTGATACGTTCCTTTAGATGATTTATGTCTCGTATTTTTCCTGATACACCATGGCCTTCAAGTGCCCCCAAAGATAGAAATCAAGGGGGGTGAGATCTGGGGATCTGGGAGGCCACTCCACAGGACCACGCCGACCAATCCAAGCATCCGGAAACTGCTGATCCAAATACCGATGCACGTGAAGACCATAATGAGGTGGAGCTCCATCTTGCTGGAAGTAAACTGGGAAGTTACCTTCCTCGTTTAGCAGGGATGGAAAATCTCTTCTTGCAACATGTTAAGATACCTTTCGGCATTAAGATTTCCACTGACAAAAATTGGTCCAATAATTCTGTCACCCCATCACTTTACCGGCACCTTGCATCTTCGTCGGACTCAGCCAGTTAGGGTTAGCATTACTCCAATAACGTATGTTTTGCCGATTAACCTCTCCATTGACGTAAAAATTTGCTTCATCAGTAAACAAGATCTTACGTCAAACGCATATTCTTAGGGTATCTGAAACATAAAAACAAACGTTTAATTTTTCCTATGTATGGAAACTTATGGCCCACCCTGTATATATATATATATATATATATATATATATATATATATACACACACACACATATATATATATATATATATATATATATATATATATATATATATATATATATGCGGCACGATTTTTTATTCTTGGGATAAACGTGTGTGATTACTGGCTTTATCACTATATTAAGTACAAAATCCCGAGAACCTTGCTACATAAACTTAATGCTTTCCTTAACTACTTACTTCCCTATCATCATTTTTAGGTGCTTTTCTTATTTCATATTCTTCATCTGAAGGCTCATAATCTTGATCATCGAAGTTATCATAATCAGGTGACTCCTGGCCCAAAGCAGACTTTTCCTTAAATTCTTCAGCATCATTGTCATCTGAATTGAACTCAGAAACTAAATCATCGATGGCGCACTTGATGTCCTCTTCCTCCGACTCAATGTTGACTTCAGGTTCGAAGATATTGGTGGAGGATGATGCTCCTTCATCCTCCTGCGGATCGCTATTTGGTAGGTCATCAACTTCCAATGCCGTTTCGTTCTTGATGTTGAGAAGGGCGGTTAACTCTTCATCTTTCCTTTCAATCGACTCATCTTGCAGTTCGAACTCATTTTCTGAGTGGAAAGGGTCTTCAAGCTCTTCCGTCGTTTCTTTCTCACCGTCACTCTCCTCAAATTGAAAAGTTTTTTAACAAATAAGGATGATTTCATATTAAAAATGCTTTTTGAACATTTAACTACAATGATTTGTCATTTAAGGTGTTAACAGGCCCTTAAACAAATAAGGTGAAGCCATATTGTAAAAGTGTTTGTAATTTAAACTTTTATCTAGCTATTTACTTTTCAAGTCTTTGAAAAATGGAAAAATGTTCCAGTGAACTATCTGAAATAAGATAACAGAGGAGGATTTTTTCTAAAGTGAACCGAATGTGGTACAGTTCCAGAAAAAAGTTTGACAAGAAACAATGTTTAAAGAGCATAAGAAATTACTAATCAGTGGTGACTGGATTTTGTTTTTTAAAATTTTATTAGTAAAAAAAAATATATATATATATATATATATATATATATATATATATATATATATATATATAATATTACTAATTAATGTTTTTTTTTAGAGTATTTCCCAACACTTACAAGAGGTTCTTCTTTAATGTAAATCTCTGGAATTGTCACGAAGTCTGCCATTGCTTGGAAGTTTCTCCGAACAACTTGAGAGCGTTAGATTAACTTGTATAAATGGAAGAAACAGCTTCCTAATATACACTGGTTTTTTGCCATTCCTTCAAAACACTGGTGCACTTTCTTACACACATTTTAAATTATATTTTGTATCCAATAACTATTTTCTATTAGCAACAATTGCATCAGCAGTGATAAATTTTCTTAGGAGTAAAAGTCTGCTCAATTTAAGTCTATGAAGTGAAAACATTCTTAATTTACTCATAATGAAATTGCTCACAATGATTAAAATAATGATATATACTATGTATCTCGCTTATATGCATATTTCTTGCGCTTTCAAATAAAGTAATTCTGCAATTTATTGATAAATTATACTAGAACATTTATGGAACCACACTTTCACTATGATGTTACTAAGCCTTCCTGTTAAAGAAAAAAGTATATTTCAGTTAAATTCACTATACAACACTAAAATTGATCTTTATAAATTTGCTTTCCAACAGTATGTGGAAGTCAGTTTATGATAAAAACCAGTAATATACAGTAATTTACATGAAACTATTAGATAAGGGGTTTGGTATATAATAAAATGTACTTTGAAATTTGGCATAGGGCCTAGCACCTGTCTGCTTTAAAAATTACATTTTAGCATCTAATAATTAAAAAAAATTTATTAAAACTATTAAAGTGATTAAGTGGTAAGTCCTAGTCTCATTTATGAACAATATGAAACTATAGTTTTACCTTGGGATTAAAATTACCAGCACCATTCAAACGAATCATCAATAATGTAAATTAATTTGAAATGTGCTTTAGAACTTATTAAATCTATAAAAAATCTTTACTAAGCTCATACTAATATTTAGGTCTAGCGTAAGGGAGTCAACAAAGCAAAAATTGACAGGCTAAAATACCTACCAGATACCATATTTGACGGCTTACAAGACGCTGTGCCGTGAAAGATGCACCTTAATTTTGGAAAGGTAAATTCAAGAAAAAAAGTGTTTGATGCACTTTATTGTTAATACAATGGATATGTAAAATTCAATAAAAAGAAAACCCAAAAGCCAATAAAGAAAGATAATATGATTATTACTCTTATTATTTGTTATTAATCAATTAATTAATTGATGTGCTGTATTGCCATTTTTGGCTTCTAAGACGCAGGGCGATTTTTTAAGGTATTTATAAGGAAAAAAGTGTGTCTTATAAGCCGACAAATACAGTATATATGGTAGGCTATATAATCTCTTATTTATTTTAGTGAAATTATACCTAGATTAATTTATGTCAACTATTTCTATAAGCAGTTTCACTCTATAACAATTTCAAATCTGAAGAAAATTAAGATCAATTAAGGTGTATGAAAGTGTTCATTGGAACAGGTACTATCTATTAACATGCATTCCAGGGTTGGCATCTGAATTAATTACATTAACTGGGAATAAACTAAATAATACAGTCAAGACTTAAGACCTAACTTAAAATAATTTTTTTTTATATAATTACATTTTGTTGTAAAAACAAAGTCAATATACATAAAAAAAAGCTGGTGAAAATAAACAGAAAGAAGAGTAAAAGTGCCAAAATGAGGAGGGGAAATAAGCAAATGCTTTTCATACTGATTTGTAGACAAATGTCCCTTCACCTCTTTCAAGAATTAAACAGGACCTAGCTCACCTCAAAACCTGTCATCGACAACTTCATCTTCAACCTCCATCTTGATCTCATCTTCATCTAGAACAAGTTCCATGGAAGAAAAATTATCTTTACATTCTTCCGATGAGGGAGAATTCTTTGCACCATCAGAGGAATTGCATGGAATAGGGGATGATGGTTCCAATTTCATATTAATTAACTCTGTTTCACGCGCATCAGAGGAGCTAACTGGAGCTAAAGGAGTCATTGTCTTTTCAGTATTTACTGATTCTGGTGAAGTTGACGATGAAGGTAAAATTTTTGTACTACTGTTCAGAGGAATCACTGTTTGGATTTTGTTGACTTTTGAGGATGAAGCTTCTTGAAAAGGAGATTCTACTCTTAAAACAGCTCCTGATTCAGAACCAATAAAGTTCCAGGTAACACTGTTGCTTTTATCAGTTATACTTATGTTTGGATAATCTGGTTCATCATGGGTAGGCTTCTCTTCTTTTCCCCGAATCTGGTTTGTTTGAATAGGGTTATTAAGGGGTATAATAACCATTGGTTGCTGTGAACTTACTGAAGTGGTGGTAGTACTACTTATAGGATATTTTACTGACTGAGTCATTTTCACAGCTGATGTCATCAGATTTTCTTGCAAGTTCAAATGCTTAGTTCCTGAATTTTTCAAAGAAGCTTTCACAGGCTTAATTTTTGTGATTGAAATATTTCCTTTTATATCTGGATGAATAAAATCACTCTTTGGATTCGAAACTTTCTTGTTTTGCGAGGAATTACCATTTTCTTCTTCAGGATTAAACAATTCAGAGTTTTGAGTACCAATGAAACCTTTCAATTCTTTCAGTAGTTTCTTATTAATTGTAGTTTTTGTAAATTTATCCGCTCTTTGAGGGACAACTTCAGATTTAAGTTTGAGAATCCTTTGGGGGGGACTTTGAGTTGAAACTAAAGAAACATTACTCAATCTTAAGCATTCTTCTAGATGTTCAACATAGTCAGCTTTGTCCTCACAAAGAACATTACAACGACCACATGAAAAGAACTCTTGGATTTCACGGTAATTCTGATTCTTTTTTGGGATCCAGTTAATACTTAAATTAGGATTTTTAATGATTTCATTTAGTTTCATTTTATTGAATTCCTTTGAAGTTAATTCTTCTAAAGAACACTGAAGTAAGCTTTTGCTTGGCTTAACAGCAGTGCTTTGTAATGAAGCAAGATTATTTGAAATTACGATTGTAGAGACGGTGGCATTAGTAGCACTGATATTAGGGTCAGCAATGGTTGTCTGAGTATTAGAAGTTAGAGTATGGGTAGGGGTAGATTGAACTGGATTCCCTACAGGGTATTTTATAATTACAGGGTATGAAGTTTTCGGAAGAATAGGGACATTCTTTGGCAAAATCTTTATGTACTTGCCAACTGGCAATGCTAAAGGGTCTTGTTCTTGTTCTTTGGATGAAACAACTTTAAGTTTTTTCTTTTTGAGTTTTGGTTTCTTTTGTTTAACAAACTTAGCACATCTGTGGTCAGTGAACTGAAACAGTGTATAGAATGTATTATGACATTCAGAACACTTATAACAATGGACATTTGTCATATGACTCTTCACTTCTTCTTTTGTTTTAAAATAGATTGAACAAATTGGGCATTTCGGCTCCCCATCCCCTGTAGTACAGTCACCTTCAGTTAATGTCAGAGGATCTTTCAATTTTGTTGTAGACTTACCTGCCTTCTTAGGAAAGGACTTCACACTGTTTGTACTCATTCTTTTTTATGTTTGTGGTTCTCTAGGTAATGGTCTTGCATTTCCTGAACAGAATGAAATTTTGTGGGGCATAGAAAACAATTTACAGAATTATTGACTTTTACAAGCCTTGGTCTTGTGACTCTCTGTGAAGAAGTATTAACAGGTTCCTGACTGGTATTACTTTGTGATGAGACGACATCCATGTGACTTTCATTTGCTTGAGAATAACTTGAAATGCTTTCATTACTAGAGTTTATATTCTGATTAGTTACATTAATAACTAGCCTTTTAGGGCTTGAATCAGGTCTGGATTCAGTATTATTTTCACTTGATGAGCATGCTTTGCTGACTTCAGGTTCCAAAGCACTACTAAGGCCCACACCTACTTGGGGAACATTGACAACATAAAATGGAACCCACTTATCTTTGGGTTCATTTTCAACCTCACTATTTTTGGGAGGTTCTAGAGGAGGTGGCATATCATCCTTTTTGCTTTGAAGCACAATGGATGAGTGGCAGTTATCATTGTTAATAGTGAATGATTTCTTTAAATTCTGCTGTGGAGAATCTTTCTTACGAGGTTTCAATATCCGAATTTTGTTTATGAGGGCTGAATGCATTGTGGGAAAGGTGCTAATACTCAATGCTTCTAATAACAAGTTATTAAGAATTGTAACAACAAAAATTACACAACAAAATTTAATAAATGAGCTTCAATGAAACAAAATTAAAGCCATAACCAAAAATGGGAAAAAAAAATCTGAGAAAACAACAATCTAAAGATAAATGAAGAAACAAATTCCATGCAAAGCAAAGGGGTTAAAAAAGTAAGCTATTAAACACAAATCTAGCTCCTTACATTTTCATATTAAACAGGACAGAAATCTGCTTTTCAGAGCATCCACTTGAAGAGGAAACCTTTGAAGGCCTGGAAGGAAAGAGAGAATATTACATTACATGAAGCCACTCAAGCTTATCAAGGTTATCAGTCAGAAAAAATGGTCTAAAGCCATATTTTATAATCAAACCACTAAAATATCAATGTCAAGTAAACTAATCATTAAACTATTAACAAAGCTACTAAAGTACCCTACATTACTGTACCTATCACTCTCAGTAGCTAAATATGACTATACTGGACCAAAAATAATTGGTATTATACTTGGTTCCTACTCTGTAATATCTAACTAAAGGAGTTGCAGAGATAGCCCCCACAAAATTATTAATATTTACTAGCCCTTATAACTTATGGCTACAGAGCTGCACCATTACAGTAATAGACTTTGTTGATATTTGGATGTGGGCACACAATGTTTCCAACAGTGATGTAGGACTCGAGACCAGTCTCATGACCTTTTTTTCTGGTCTCAGTCTCATTCTCAGATTTTTGCTCAAGATCTTTCAAGATCACAAATTTATTTACTATAATATAAAAAATGTAACTAAGTAATACACTAAGAACATAAGTAATTGAGGTCACTGGTGGTGTGGTGCATGGCATTGGTTTATAAAATGTAAACTTAACTTGGCAACCCTGAAAGCCAGGGCTTCTACATTTAAGGAAATTTGGCCTTCTAAATAAAATGCACGAGAAAACTTCTAAATATCAAAGGAAATTGAAGAAATGTCCATAAATTTCAAGGAAAACTAAAATATTCTTTTACTGACCAGTCTGGATGACAAAATAAGAAAAACAGACTATTTTTAAGGAAATAATTACTATCTTTCAAGGCATCACAAATTTTCAAAAGATATTCCTATAGACTATTGGAGGGATTCAACAGTTTTTCTCAGTCTCAGTTTCTGGTGCTTAGGTCTCAGCCTCAGCCTTGGCCATGACTCCAGATTCCTGGGATCTTGGGAGCATTGCTCCAGTAAATTTGACCATGAGAAAAAGTAAATTTGGGTTTGGGTTTTGTTCATCCGCTAGACGTTATGCAATTTTTTTGCGTATACGTTCTTGTACAAACCAATTTTTTTAAATTACAAATTTAGTTATTTTAAGTTTAGTTGGTAATTCCATATTTAACAATTATTTTTATTTTTTGTTAAGCTTCAATGTTTTGATAATTAAAATTTTATTAAAACATTTTTTTAATATAAAATTATCAGGATTGGACTATGTTCCATTGATCTCGGCCAGGTTTGATAAATTGGCCAGATAATTACTTGTGCGGTTTTAAGTAATCCACCATGACTCTAGAATTGAAAAGTTTAGTTAAGTTTAAACTTACTTTTACTTACTTTAACTTACCTACTTTTACTTACTCTTCCTTACTTTTACTAAGTTTAAAGCACTTACTTTTACTTACTTTCATTGTACTATATTTACTTACTTTTACTCACTTTTACCATACTATATTACTAACTTTTACTTATTTTGTATTTTTTCAGGTAGTCAATAATCAATAATGGATCCTAATATTGATGAAGTTGGAGAGAAAAGTGAGGGTGTTAAAAGGGGTTACTTTTGTGGTCAATGCAAGAACAAATATTCAAAGAAGCAAAACTGGGAGGAACATTTTAATTCCAAAAAAAATATTTGTTACAATACAAGAGGTCCCAGAGTTTGGGCCCACAGCTTAGATATTGCAGTAAAGAAATACCAGGATGAAGTGCAGCAAAGAGATACGGCAAAGCAGTCATTTAGTTTGTTCACAAAATGTGCTAGTGCTAGACCTCAGAAAAATGAACCAACTTCGTCATCAACTGCTAATCTAGAAAATGAAACTTTTTCACTAGATGTTTCACAGACTGAAGAAAGTGCTTCTCCTCCACCTAAGAAACAAAAGGTAAGTGAGGAATCTGCGCATCAGACTAACAAAACTGCTTTAGAGGAATTTGAAAATTCCCAAATCCAGAAGACATTGAATGCAATTTTGCGCCTAACAAAAGAAACTCACCAAGCTGTTGTGGTTAATAAAGAGAAGAGTCAAAATATGCCTTCAAGTTCAAGTGTTGCATCCAAATCTAATAAAGCAAAAAGCAACAAATTTGACATTTCCATAGCCCATTTAAGCAAGTGTAAATCAATACAAGAAATCCTGAACAATGATTTGATCAAATCTATATTCAAATTGGTGGAAAAGAAGGATCTAGGGCATGCTGATAATTAATTTTCAGTACCAAGTGATATAATGGAAAACATTGCAAATAGTGACACTAATATGCCTGATGTAGATATAGCTGTTGAGGATGAAGATGATGATAATCAAGAAGATATTGATGATGCTTCTGATAAAATGTTTACATTATATTGCATAGCTTGCACAGACCCCAAAGCATGTGCTTCAGACAAACATTCTAACATAAAAGGTTACTTCAATGTTAAAGATTTAACCTATGTATGCAAACAAGGAGAAAATCAAGAGAGATGGTTTAGAAATCTGAAAACCCACCTGAAGAGACATTTAATTAAACTTCAGCATCATCAAAGAGCTGCTGTTTATGAAGTGATGAAAACATCTTCTCGGAACACTACTAAACGCATAGAAGACTTATGTGGCAACATCTTATACTACATAATGAAAACAAACACTGCATGGGCTCTATATCCAGTACTTATAGCTGTATTACATAGGTCAGGTTGTGAGGTTGGAAATTTGAATCACAGCACACATGCGTGCGAGACAATTTGTGAGCTATTAGATAATCAACTTAAAGAACAAACTGTAAAGTGGTTCTTAGAACAAACTTCAATAACAATAACAGCTGACATTGGAACAATTTTGGGATTAAGCATGCTAGTTGTATTAGTTATGAGTGAAGAAGATAAGACTGTAAAACTTGCTGGGATAAATTTAGTACGCAGCAAATCAAGGAGTTTATTTGGCCAATGAAATTTTTGATGTGTTGAAGTCTCCTAATCACTTGAAACTATCTGAAGAAGCAATTAAATCCAAGGTATCTGGAATGGTTGGAGATGGGGCTTTTTGTAAGGACAACGAGCCATTTAAAAACGAAATGAAAAAGTTGTTTGGAGAAAATTTCAAATTTTGATGGGACTTAATGCATCTTGTGAACAGAGCCCACGTTGATGCATTGAAGAAAATTTGTAAACTAAGTGAGCTTTTAGACTTTATTCAGAATCACTCTTCAAATCTGAGATCAGGCCTTGACTATACCAATATGGTTCTTGACAATATCATTGGTTTTAAGAGACCAAAACTCAAATCTGATACTCGCATGGTTAATTACGAATTTGATCAATTTGACAGATTTGTGGAAAATTGTGTGTTTTTTGATCATCCACAAGAGAAAGAAATTAGTGCCAAGTTCTATGTATTGATTTCCTATGTAACAAAGATTATGTTGCAAGTAGCTCAAAAAACCACAGTTAGTGCAGAATTTGTAGAAAATATATTTTATAAAGAAGGAGGGAAAACTGTTATGTTAAGAGTGATGGAAACAATTTCCAAATTAGCTAATGGAGGAAATGCAAATGATGTAGTTTCTGAATTTAAGCACGATACCACAGGGCAGCAAAAGGAACTAACAGCTGAGGATTACATCCTAAATGAAGTTTACAAATACATCAAGAAACGTTCTGATTACTACCAGGTTGCTGAAGTTGCTAGACCATCCAGAACCAGATCTGAAAGTAGTTTTACAAAAGACTCAGTGATAAATTGGCTGGCAGAATATATAGAACAGCTGTGGAAAGGAATCACAGAGAGATTAAAGCATTTTGATAAAGATGGATCAACTGCCTGGAGTGAAGCACCAGCTGAAGGGACATTCTCCATTCTTGGTTACATTGTTGAACACAAAGGATCCATTAAGCCATCTCATTTGACTAAGCTGTGCAGAATTGTGAAGGAGGGTCCAGCTCCAGGCACTAGATCTGCTGTAATGATCACACAGAAAGCCATTGATCAGTGGCCAAGCATACATGGCAGTAAATTCACAACAAATGCCTACATGCAAGGTCTAACATCGTCCACTGTTGCTGCTGCAATGAATAAATAAACTTAAGGCGAGTTATAAACTGTACATTATTGTATTATTATGTTTAGCTAAAACAATTTGTAATTGGTATGTCGTCAATTCAAGAGTTTACTATCATTAACCTATCTAGTGGTGTAAGGGAAAAAAAGTAAATTCAGAGCTGTGCTCCAGTAAATTTTTTCAAATCTGGAGTCATGGCCTTGGCCATGGTGGTCTTGACTACATCACTGGTTTCCAATATGAACAATTTGTACTGTATACAAGAAGCCTGATTTATATAGGGTATGTAGAGATATTATGCATTCCCACACTCCCACAGGCCTACATGAAATGAAGTAAATAATTTATCAGTACCATACCATAGCTAATGCACTTTTCTACTCAATGTATATGACACTAACTATTAAGAGAGACTTGGGTGAAGCCAAATACTATGACTATTTAGCCATATAGGCTTAAGTAAGTACTGGTAATAAATTAGGTAGGCCCACCAATAGCATTCCAGAAACCTTGTGAATATGATACCATAATACATAAAACCTACATTTTTAAATTGGCGTATCATAAGATTTTTTGGGGCAATAAAAACAATATATAATTTATTTTAACATACAAAATAGTTACAAAGCAGTTTTTTACTGATACTGTATTAGAAAAAATGCACCACCATGCCCATTCCACACACACGTCAACTTTTGATGAAAATTTGAAACTAACCAAATTTACAAAACTTTATATTGTTTTTATTCCTTAAGATCTCTAGTTTTCAAAAATCTCCATTAGTTATAAAGCAATGACAAAAGATATACAAATATGTTCTGATATGTTACACACTAGAGAAACCAGGGATGGGGAGTCGGAGTCGGGAGTCGGTAAAAACAACCGACTCCCGACTCTTTTATTCAATTTCTATATGCCAACAATTTACCAGAATACTACTCTGCCCTAAATAAATATCTTCCTGAACTAATTCTAGATTCACATTTCCACATTTGATTTATTGTTCTGGTAAATCTTAGCAAATGAATTTCATATTTCTATTTTCTATTTCAGGATACTAGGTACCATATAAAAATTAGCAATATATTAATTATTAATTTAATTAGCCCCTATTAGTAATGAGTCGTGGGCCTAGTAGAAAATTGGCAGTCTTTCAATATTTTAAGCTAAATGAGGATGAAAGTATTTTTATTTGTCAAGTAGAAAAGGATGGTAAAGAGTGTAATGCAAAAATTAGTGCTTACACTGGGAAACATGCTAATGCTCCAACTAGAGCCTCAAACTTGAAATGCCATCTACGAAAATTTTAAAAAATACCTCATAGATTTAGTTGTAAAGAATGGGGTTGCACTTACATTATTTTCCTCCCCAGCTTTCTGTGGATTAAATGGAGAAATGGAGGCAAAACTAGGAGTGTCATTAGAGAGACATGATATTCGAAACATGATTTTAAAGGAAGCAGAAAGCCAGAAAACTTTATTGAAAACAATGCTGCAAGGAAAATTCTTCTTTCTTAAGATGGATGCCTGCACGAGACAAAGAATTAATTATATGGCAAGAAATGTTCAGTTCATTGATGATGAAGGAAAACTAGTTATACATACTCTGGCAGTGAAGGACACAAACTCAACATTCAAGCAAATACCTGACCAAGCTAATTGAAACCATCTTGGCAGAATATGAAATCATTAGAGAGCAAATATTATCAATTGTTACTGATAATGCTTCAAATATGACAAGTACAGTACAGAAACTTAATGATGGTGAAGTAAAAGGAGATCTTTTTGAAGACAGTAGTGAAGAAGATACGGATGAAACTGCTGACAAACTTGACAGTGTTGACACTGTAGACAATGATTTTGCTGGATTCTCAAATATCCCCCATATGCGATGTGCAGTCCACACATTGCAACTGGCAATTCGTGATGGGTTAAAAGAAAGGAATGCTGCTAATGTAGTAGGTAGGTTACGCAACATAGTAGTGGCTGCAAGAATGCCTAAACTTGATGCAATATTAAAATGTCAATCCAGAAAAGGTGCAGTTATAGATCAAGCTACACATTCGGGGAGTACCTATGAAATGATTAAGCGCCTTCTTGAATTGAAGCCATACCTTATCGATATGGCAAACCCAGCTGTAACAATGACTGATATCCAGTGGCAGCAGGCATGTCAACTTGAGGCATTACTAAAGTACCCATATGTGGTTACAAAGAAGTTTCAAGCAGCTGAATTGATACCTGGCACATTTTACAAGGAATGGAAAAATATTAATTATAAACTATCTCAAATTGGCGGCATTGTTGCAGGTGGTATAAGAATGTCTATGCAGCATAGAGAAGAAAATTTACTGAATAATGACGTGTTATTGGCTGCAGTTTATGTAGATCCTATGCACAGGGTACTTTTAACTGAAGAACAGATTGCTAGAGGAAAGTCAGCTCTGTGTGATGTAGCTGTGCGAATTTAAATGTTAAATGAAACAGATGCCGCAAGTAATTCAGAATTTGAAAGCTGCTCTAGTCCTGCCATTATGCAAAGCTCCTGCTCAAACTCTGAAGAAGAAATGGATTTTGAAAAATATCTTGATAATGAAGAAAAATCAAAAAAAGTTAAGCGATGCTGTTTGAGTCAAGGTGATAAACCTATAAAAATAACCCCATTGACCAAATTCAGAGAAGACTTTAATGCAGCTTTAACAAAAATAGAGAAATTTGATCGTTCATAAAACTTGATGTGATGAATGCCATACCAAAGTATCCTGAATTAGTGCAAGATGTAGCCAGAACTGTTACTGCATTGCCACCAACACAAGTCAGCATTGAAAGATTATTTTCAGCTCTTCAGTTAATTAAATCCCACCTACGGGCTAAGTTGAAGGACATAATTGATGCTATACTTTTCTTAAGAACAAATTCTCCTTAGTGTGTTAAATTAAGCATGTTTTTTTAGCCTTTTTTTAATATTTAGCTTCAATATTAGCATATCATAATATATAATGGAAACAAAATATTCTTTACCAACTTTTTTTTATTTAGCTCCGGTACCGTACGCAACATTAAAATTTTAAAATTGTTAACCTAATGAGGTTATAAATATTTTATATGAGATCAATTTCTTTTTCTGTTAATTTTTATTTTTGTGTAATACAACATTAAAATTGTATTAAATTACTAAACTGTATTATTATCATACCTACTTTATTACATTTATTTATACTTATATATATTTGAAAGAGTCTGGAGTTGGAGTTGGTTTTTAAAAATACTGACTCAGGAGTCGGGAGTCGGTTGTTTTTGGCTGACTCCCCATCCCTGAGAGAAACAAGGCAATTTTCAATTCCATATACAAAATAAACAGTACCTAGTAAATATAAGGTAAAACCATACAGCCGCATACAGTACATGTTTTTAGCTACAAAAGGCTATTTGTAGATTTATCTTGGATATTTTAGTTATTGCGTGACATGCACTTGAAAACTATGGGTGAAAGAGGAACAACCATTACGCAAATTTCAGTTTTTTTGACCTAGTAAAAACAGCTTACATCTGATCATGCTCCACCTTTGTTTTCTCTCTCAGTTTTTATGTACCTTTACTGCCATGATTTAGTTTTGTTGTCAACATCTCAGGTTTGTCCACAAACAGCATCACGGTCATTCCCAACTCTCGAGTAACAGTCGTACCCAGTACGGAGTCATGACTTATGCATGTTTTACTCGTTTCATTATACCTCGTGTAGCTTTTATTTTAGCTGTTTATTAATAACTTGCTTTATTTATCTTCTTTTTAGATCTTTTTGAAGAAATAAGAGACTCTAGGTGTGTATACAACTATACATACATTTAACAACTGGCAAAATGCCACCAAAGACTGCAGCAGAAAGAATGTGACTATCACCAATGTAAGGCAGCAGCATATCCTGAAACCTGGAAAGCAAAAAATGCTGAAAAGTGTAGGAAGTATAGACAAGGTCTGACAGCACAGCAAAGGAAGAGATCTAATGCTAAAGCTGCAGTAAGGAAACAACGTTACAGGGCAAGGAGGAGTGAACAGGGAAAAGAATGACCTGTCTACAAGTCTCAGCAAGCCTTGGGCAAAGCTGTGATGAAAACAGCCCATGCCTTGCCTTTCAGCCCAAGGAAAAGGCAAGTTGTCATTGCCAACATTGTCCAAAAGGTTGGCCTGAATCTTGCAGTTCCTCCAGCCAAGAAACCAAAGCCATCAACAGCATTGACCAAGGAGGTGAAGGAAGCCATGGCCTCCTATTATAAAAAGGATCACATATCATGAGCCCTGCCAGGAAAGAAACAAAGTCAGTACGATCAAAGAAGTCTGGGAAGAAAGAGCATGTTGCCAGAAGGGTCCTCTGCTATACATTGAGGGAGGTGTGCCAGCTGTTTAAAAGAGAGTCAAAGCATGCTGGCATGGAGATAGGTTTCAAGATTCGTAGAACTTCGGCCTGTAGAAGTGGAACTTGTAAGCTACAAGTCACAGAATGTGTGCTGCTGTCCGTACTGTGAAAATATGAATTTTCCCCTCAAGGCAGCCATGTGGAAAGATATCAAATCCACCTTTGACCTAATCAACCATCTAGTGTACGTGACTAATAATGTGTCATGTATGCAAAGAAAGTGTGATAAATGCATTTTGGCCAAGGAATGTTCTGATGAGATCGAAGCTTTAATGGATGATGACCGCACAGACATTCTTGTACGTCAATGGGATGGTGGTCACCTCAAGACAGAAGAATTTCCAACCCCCTCGGAACTCGCATCAGAAATTTACCAAAAAATGGGTACCTACATTACACATACCTATAATATAAGGTTGCAGTCCAAGGCCTTTTCAAACCATAAGGAAACCCTGCTCACTCAACTGAAGACCATCATCATTCAAGTTGACTTCGCAGAGAACTACAGCATCAAGCACCAGAATGAGGTCATGGCAGCACATTGAGCCTCTACAACACCAAATGAGGCAATCACCATTTACACTCACATGATGTTAGGTTTCATAGCGCGTAATTTCGAATTTAAATCAAAGGATATTATATTGCCCCTTTACAAGTCCCTAGTCAGGCCTCATTTAGAATATGCAGTTCAGTTTTGGTGCCCGTACTTGCGTGAGGATATTGATAGGTTAGAAAGGGTTCAGCGTCGTGCCACGAAACTTATTCCGTCATTGCGCAATAAGCCTTATGAAGATAGGATTAAAGAGTTAGACCTGTATTCACTCGAAACTAGGAGATTAAGGGGGGAACTTATTGAAGTTTTCAAAATCATTAATAACATCGATAACGTAAATTTTGATAAATTGTTCACTTTCGATAATAGTAATACTCGCAATAATGGGTTTAAGTTGCGTGGCAGACATTTCATTACTAATATCGCTAAAAACTTCTTTACGTTTAAAGTAATTGATAAATGGAATAATCTTCCCGTGTCAGTCGTTCATTCTACCAGCGTTAATATGTTTAAGAACCGTCTTGACAGACATTTTAAAAATATTGACGTTGTTTAAAATTAAAAAAGAAAGTTAACAACAGGAGCTCTGGTGGTGGTGCTCGAGGATGAGTCTGTTGACGATCAATGCCAGCTTGTGACATGCCAGTGTGTGATGCCAGCAAAAAAAAAAAATAATAATAATAATAATTAGACTAACACGAACGTAGATGTAGCTCGTAGCGTAAACTAACCCACTTTTTGTTTAACTGTACCTACTTTTTTTTTTTTTCTTTTCTCCTTTTTTGCATGTCTGTAACTCTCTTTACTTGCATGTTTGTAGTTTGCATGGTATGACAGTGAGTTAAGACTGTTTGCATGGTTTGTAAGCATTCTTATTTTACTTCTTTTCATCTTTCACCCCTCTCCTATTTTCTTCGACTATTTTTCTGACTTGTCGGCAGTGGCCGGCGGATGATGATGGTGAGACCTTTTTCCTCTTTTTCTGAATGAATGTTAACCCACGAATGATAGGTGTTGCTCCTTATTTAACCCCTTATTCTCTTCTCTTAACCCCCTACTCTTTCCTTTCTCTCGGGCTAGCCTTAGAGTGGATCTTAGGGTCTTTGTTAGCCTTAGCTTCTGTAGATCTGTAGATCCATTATGTACAGGGTAACGAGGTGAAAGTGCAATCAGTTGCCATCATTTCAAACACCCAACACCATAGCATGTTAGAGTCACAGGTTTTCAACAGATCTTGAGATATGTAAAGGAGGAGCTCCTGGTCGACGTAGATAAGATCATTCTGTGGACAGATGGGGCTGCCTCCCATTTCAAGAACCAAAATGCCATGGCAGCCATAACATTCTACAGGAGCTCTACAAATGTTCCATAGAATGGCATTTCCATGAAAGCTACCACGGCAAGGGTCCACATGATGGCGTTGGAGCAGTATTGAAGTCTAATGCAGTTAAGGGACCAAATTAACTTTTAGTATATGGTATGTAAATTAATTTGTCTGTAAATTAAATTAAATTAATGCCTGTATTCTATTAAATTAATTCTCTGTAAAAATTAAATTAAATTAATATATAATAATTATAATTTCAGGTACTCAGAGGACAATGCACTATCACCAATGCAAGATCTTTCTATGAAGCTGCAGAGAAATTCGTCTCCAAGACCAAATTAATATATGTTCCAAAACAGGAGATCAATTCACAGAAAAGCATTTTTGACATCATCTGGAAGAATGTTAAAGGAGCCAAGGGGATCCAAAAGTGCAGGTATTAGACCATATCATATAGCTCTGAAAACCAAGTAGTAAATTGCAACGTTAAATGTATATATTGGTACAGAATGAAATCATATCTGAGGTCAGAATAAAAGTTTTAAAATTAATCAAATATTTTCTGGTACTGTGCAGGAGGATCCAAGTGCTTGACAAATACTGCATTGAGCTCTTCTATGACAGCCATAACATCCAACTGTATACCACCTGCAATTTGTTACCATCTGATGCATATGAATCTGAGTCTGGCACCAGCACAGGCTTTGAATCTTCAGACACAAATGACCCTGAATGCACCTTCACAGTTCCTACAACTCCCGACAACTCCATGATTGTCTCCTCATCCCCCACATAATGTCAAAAGACCACAGGCATGCAAAACTGCGATTTTAAGCTAATTTCATTTTCATTTTAAGTGGAATTTTCATATTATATGCTCTTCTTTTAGTTTTATTTATTTATTTATTTTTGGTTAATTTTTATTTTTATGACAGGTTGGGGAGTATGTCCTTGTCAGGTACACCACCAAAAGAAATACGAAAAAGTTCTATGTTGCTATCATCAAGGAGATCGATCTGACTACTGCAACTGGTAACTACTGCATTAGTTGCAAGAAGAAATCCTCTGAGTCAAATTTCACCTTCCCAAGTAATCCAGATATCGATGTTGTGGATTATGAAGATATTGAAAAACAGCTTCCACAACCAAACATTTCCAATCGTGGGATGCATTCATTCCGTGAAGATGAGTTCCCAAGTGGAACAGTCTAATAACTCAAACTAGTTTTATAGCCTGTAGCTTAAGTTTGCTTAAATTAGTGGTACGAAAATGCAAAATTTTTGGTGAATTTATGAGTAACAATAAAAAGTGATAAACTGGCCCAAAGTGCATTCATATTACAAAACATTTAAATTATTTATAAGAATATACATATATCAAGGAATCTTACTGATACAAGTCACATCACAATTTGATTGCTTTATTTGCATATTTTTACAGAAAATTCAGAGGGCTACGACCATTACGGAAATATCAGGAACAACCGTTACGGGTCATTCTCTGTCATATCAACCAAAAAAAATTGAAATTAACACCCTCATCTCTCATATTTTGCTGAAATTTGGTTTATAAGGAGTTTGTGAGCCCTGAATCCATTTCTGAAGTTATAAGGTCAATCCGACCAACGGTTCAAGAGATATGACCTCGGGCAATTTGAGGTCACTCGCGAGGTTACTAACATTTGGCGAGCCATAACTTGGGTAATAATTGTCATAATTATATAAAAGTATATATATTTAGAATCAGAAAACGACAAGGAATCCAAATATGCAAGTTTTAGAACTCTAGGTTGAAAAATAAAAAAGTTACACTGTAACCAAAATTTGAGGTCATGATTTGACCTCTGGGTATCAAATGAGAATTTTTTTTTTAAATGTAAAAAATGAAGGCATAGGCATTGGCTATTAGAATCAGCAAAAAAAAGTTTGTTTATGTTAGTATTTTTCATGTAACTAACATATAAGTGAACACCATATTCATAAGTTGTGCGTCAATTCTACCTATTTTTTCACACAAGCTCAATTTGACCTATAGAAATTAAAATTACATTTTTTATAGATATAAAAAACAAAGTCAGAGTTCTTGACTAATAGAAACAATCATAAAAAGTTTGTTTATGTTGGTACTTTTCATGTAACTAACTTATAAGTGAACACCATATTTATAAATTGCTTGTCATTTCAAGGAATTTTTATATCTTAGCTATCAATTTGACCTCAAGCTCCAAGAATTTAATAAAAATTGTATTTCACTGCTAATCTACACTGGCAATAATAGTTATAATAGTGAAAGGGGAAGACTAAGCTCACATGTAGCCTAAACAAACCTGTTGAAACATGTTGCTACTTGGCTAAGTGCAGAATCAACAGAGATAGTTGCAAAATTCCTTGTCTACAGGTTAGTACAGTTCCAGCCAGCACTGTGGGTGGCTGGTGGGTATGGTGTTTTAATGAGCCTCAGAGACTATCAAGGCCTAAAATATTAAGTGTGTATAGCTATATATTTTCTAAAAAAAATATATTACCTAATTGTAAATCCTATATCTTTACAGATCAAAATACAATGGTTCGGCACTTGAAATACTGCCAGGACCCTATTCAAAAACACAAGAAACGCATAACAATCAATCTTAGAAAAGTGACTGATGTACTTGTTGAAAAATGTGCTGGAAGAGTGAAAAAAGACTCATTGTTGTGTGTGAACTGCTGGACACTGATAATGAAAAACCCCACTATACTTAGTACCACTGAAAACAACGAGTCTGAGCAGGATTCAAATGAATCATCTACTATCAGTGGCTTGAGTAACATCTCTTCAATTCAAGATCTGGACAATGACAGTGATTGCTTGATAAAGGAAAATCCTTCAACTTCAGTTGAACCAGTTCTAGCATTTCTGGACCAAACACCAGTTAAAAAAAGTAAGTAATAAATTAATATAATAACTTATACTTTACTACAAGGTCTGTTTGATCTACTATATAGCCAATTATATAGCATTTAAGGTACTATAATTAATATTTAATTACTAATATTCAGGTGTGTGAAACCTTTTTTTCTGTTCTTTTCAGAAGGGCTGTCATTAAGCCAGAAAAAGCGCAAGGCTCGTGGTAAGCTATCATCTGCTCAGAAACACCTGAAGGAGAGGCTAGAACTCAGTTATGGTGTTCAAATTACTGAGGAGGTAAGTGATACTTCAAAACCTGAAACTAAATCTGAAAAACATCTAGACAAATTAATGAATGAATTGAAACAGTCATTCCTGGAGAGCAAATGTCACCATCACAAACTACAAATATTGACACACTCACCATACACAATTGAAAAAACAGCTAGTTTCTTTCAAACTACAACATACATGGTGAAAAGAAGCCGTTCACTTAAATCAGAACATGGAATCCTTCCGAAGATTCCACTAATGAGCAAAGGAAAAGTGATATCTGAAGAACACAAAGATATAGTTAGAAGATTCTATGAGTCAGAAGAGGTTAGTCGTATGTGTCCTGGCCAAAAGGATTGCGTGAAAGTTATCAGTGCTGAAGGTGCAATGAAGGTGCAAAAACGATTGGTCCTCGGGAATTTAAGAGAGATGTTTGAACTATATAAAAATGATGAAAAGAATCCCAAAATAGGATTTTCCACATTTTCAAAATTACGGCCATCATATTGTGTGCTTGCCGGTAGTGGTGGGACTCATTCTGTCTGTGTCTGCACATACCATCAAAATCCAAAATTGCAGCTGGCTACATTGGGAGAAAGAGGTCTTTCATACAAGGATCTTATGGATTACAGTGTCTGCAGTACAGAAAGAGAGACTTGCATGATGCAACTTTGCAATGATTGCCCAAGAGAAGAGGGTGTCCTGGATTTTCTTGAGTTACTTGACAGTGTGAAATCAGCTCCAAATGAAATATCTTACAAGCAATGGGTGACTGTTGACCGTTGTACAATGGTTGATAAGGTGGAGCCACTTCATGAATACTTATCATCCCTAAGCATGAAAATATCCCGCATGGTTCGTCATCACTTTGTTGCTCAGCAACAATCACAGTACTTCAAGCAGTTGAAAGAAACACTACCACCTCAGAGCGAGGTAGTTATAGTAGGTGATTTCTCTGAGAATTATTCTTTCATTGTCCAGGATGCTGCCCAAGGGTTTCACTGGGACAATTCACAGTGTACAGTTCACCCTTTTGTCATCTATTATAGATCATCTGCAGACCAGGAACTTAGCCATTTTAGTGTCTGTTTCTTATCTGCATCACTAAAACACAACACTATAATGGTTTACTCATTCATATTGAAGCTTATGACATATGTTAAATTCAGATGCCCACAATTGAAGAAGGTGCACTATTTCTCAGATGGATGTGCTGGCCAATATAAGAACAGATACAACTTCACAAATCTCTGTTACCATGAAGAGGATTTTGGTCTGTCTTGTGAATGGCACTTCTTTGCTACATCCCATGGCAAAAATGCATGTGATGGGATTGGAGGAACAGTGAAAAGAGCTACTGCTCATGCCAGTTTGCAGAGAACTACAGAGGCAAATTCTTACACCAGAACACGTGTTTCAGTTTTGTGAAGAAAACTTGAGCAAGAAGATAAATTTTTTCTTTGTAACTACAGCTGATTTGAAAGATGCAGAAGAACGGTTGGAACATCGATTCAAGGATAGTAGGGCTATTCCTGGAACTCAGAAATATCATAGATTTGTTCTCCTAAACAAGGAAGAACTGATGGTGTATCCCATTTCAAGTGGCATTGGAGAAAAGAAAAGAATAAGGAAAAGTCATTTTACTAATGAACCTGCAATGCTTGGTAACCTAAAATGTGTCAAACCAGGAGAGTATGTTGGCTGCATTTATGACATGCAAGTTTGGTATGGAATTGTGGAGGAATATTGTGAAGAGTTTGATGATTTCACTGTGAACTTTCTACATCCCTCTGGGTCATCAGGATCAAGTGCATATTATTATCCATCAAACAAGGATTCATGTGCAGTGCCAGAACATCATATATTAACTGTAATGAGTTGTCCTACCCTAAGAGGAGGCAGCAGAATTCAATACATTTTTCCACAAAAAGAAATTGATGAGAGCATCGAGCATGCAAAAATTGTATTAGGCTAGGACATGAATCCTCTAAGTAGGTCTTCCCCTTTCACTATTATAACTATTATTGCCAGTGTAGATTAGCAGTGAAATACAATTTTACATTTTTTGCCTTTGTTTTTATATCTATAAAAAAATGTAATTTTAATTTCTATAGGTCAAATTATGAGCTTAAGTGTGAAAAAATAGGTAGAATTGAAGCACAACTTATGAATATGGTGTTCACTTATATGTTAGTTACATGAAAAATACTAACATAAACAAACTTTTTTTTTGCTGATTCTAATAGCCAATGCCTATGCCTTCATTTTTTACATTTAAAAAAAAAAATTCTCATTTGATACCCCAGAGGTCAAATCGTGACCTCAAATTTTGGTTACAGTGTAACTTTTTTATTTTTCAACCTAGAGTTCTAAAACTTGCATATTTGGATTCCTTGTCGTTTTCTGATTCTAAATATATATACTTTTATATAATTGTGACCATTATTACCCAAGTTATGGGTCGCCAAATGTTAATGACCTCGCAAGTGACCTCAAATTTCCCGAGGTCATATCTCTTGAACCGTTGGTCAGATTGACCTTATAATTTCAGAAATGGATTCAGGGCCCACAACCTCCCTATAAACCAAATTTCAGCAAAATCTGAGAGATGAGGGTGTTAGGCACTGGTTGATCTGACAGAGAATGACCCTTAAACACCACCTGATTGCTAATAACTAAAAACCTAAAGTATATACTTCATTGCTAACAACACCATCAGAAATGCTATTCCCTTGAGTATGTTTGCTGTAAATATTAAAGTCCTAGGCCTTCACAAATCACAGAGTTTGAGAATAGAAATGCATGGTGTGTGTGTGTAAGGTGACATCGCAGGTACGACCATTACCTCCACTTTCGGCTATTGTAACTTCAAACGTAATACAGTAAATTAAAATCTTTTTGCGGTAAATTAATCCTTAGACTATTACCTCTACACCATTAACAAATTATTGGTTTATTGCTAGTAGTCTGAGAATTATTGCACTAGGAATGTAAAAACCTGTGTTCAAACGGTACGACTATTACAATGGAATGACCCACCGGAGAGTTTGTGAGGGGTGACACAAGCAGTGGCGGTCCTAGCTTACATGACGCCCTGGGCGAACCTCACCTTCAGCGCCCCCCCCCCTGTTCGCCAACACACACACATTCGAATCCCCCCAAAATAAAGGACAGACATAACTCTTTCACAAAATAACTTTTTATTGGACTAATTGTTGGAACTTCAGAACCAAAACAAAGACTCAAATTTCTGAATTTTACAAATCCTTCATCACGTAAATAGAATAACTCACTTAAGAGAATGTAATTATGATACTATGAACAGGAAAAATACAAATTAAATTGCACAACTGCCATAAATAAACTATTTTTATTTATTTCTTTATTTATTTATTCTTATTTTTATTTTTTTTGCAGGCGCTCATGCCACCCCTCCACAAATGCCGCCCTGTGCGGCTGCCCATATGAGGAACCGCCACTGGACACAAGTACTGTAGTAAGAGCACCTTCAAATTGGAAACAGATGCTAAGTGATCAGGGACAGTACAGGACTTGCTCCCAGTTGTGGCTGAAAAATTTTGGCATGCTCTGATATATTCATCTTATTTTTGTTGAGAGGACTATACCAATGCCTGCTATAGTGTTTAACTACTGAGCAGTACTGGGAAAGAAATAATGAAAATAGTATTTTAAACCCAGATATTGTACAAAATTTCAGTAATGACAGAAGGTGTGTGTGTGTGTGTGTGTGTGTGTGTGTGTGTGTGTCCTAAGGTACCTAGAAGTCCATAAATGGTCAGCTAAGTGAGGTTATTTGCTGTTTCACAACTGCAACCACATGCACAAAATTTCATCGTCACACTAATCCGCAGATACACAAAATTTGCACCCACAAACCATAAAAAGGGTCACACAAATGGTCAACTGCCAATAAGTGAAATCCACAAAGTGTGAACCCACAACTGGCAAGGGATATATACAGGGTGCAGCATAAGTCACTTTACTGAGAACAATGAAATCACCTTGCGAAGAATAACATTTATTATTTATTACAGAAATTGTTCAGTGTGTCCTCCATCATGTTCAATACACACATTACATCTTTGAACCACTGAACAGCAAACAAATAGCATGACACAGTTCTTTGCTATTATTCAATGTCTCAAACTCTTCGTGTATCAAAGTCTTCATATGATCAAAGTCCCACAGTTTCTGGTCATAGACTATCTTTGATTATACCCCACATTGAATAATCACATCACATTGATTATACATTGATTATTCAATGTGGAGTATAATCAAATATAGAGTCTATGGCTGGAAACCTCGGAACTTCGATCATATGAAGATGGATATGCCAAGAGTTCAAGACGTTGAATAATCACAAAGAACTGTGTCATGCTATTTGTTGTTCAAAGATGTAGTGTGTGTATTGAACATGATGGAGGACACTTTGAACAATTTCTGCAATAAATAATTATTATTATTCTTCACAAGGTGATTTCATTATTCTCAGTAAAGCAACTTATGCCACACCCTATATAGATATACCTTGTTAGGGTTCTGTGCATCAGTCTTTCTTCACACAAAGGTCAAGCTGGTGGCCCCACCTCAAGTCCTGGCTTGGTGGAGGAGCAAGTTGCTCTCTTGCACTCTCCACCGTACATAGCCAGGTACACCCACTCATATGGTACTGTCCTGAGCCAGGCATGTAGTCTTCTCTTAAAGACTAACTTTGACCCCTGTAATGAGGCCCATTGGAAGCTGGTTGAAAATTCTTGGCCCCCTGACAACCAAGCTATTTTCCTTCAGAGTTGAGGAGGTCCCTTGTTGGGCCTTTAAATTCAGAACACTACACATTCTGCCTTTCTTATTTTCCAGCATTGTTTGGATAGTAATTGGGTTTAGTTTGAGGTTTACTTTATTGAAGGAAAAATTTGCCACAATATTAGTTTTTGGTGTGTAATAAACAAGCATGATATGGTTGGTTTTTGTTATTGGGGCATTCCAGGACAAATCACCCAGAAATTAAAAAATTTGTCACCACTCCAACCCGGATTTTAATGAAAATTGACATATGAAGTTCTTCCAGGTGCTGATTTCACTGGTCAAAATAAAAAAGTCCTATGACCCATAGTTTTTGAGATATGGGCCCCACTTCACCACCTAACTTTAATGGGTAATAACTCCCAAACATCTTGTTGTAGACCTATAAAACTATACATTTTTAAGAATCAGCATGAAGAGATCTATTAAATGATACCACATTCAGATGTGTAGAACAATAATGAAAATTTCCCCCCCTTTTTTATTTTTGACCCCCACCCACCCTAGATTGAAATAAAAAAATAAAAAAATAATTTATTAAGCTTCCATTAATTGTTAAAAGATACAAACAATAAAAAATGTGGGTATCAAGTTCCAAGATATTTTTAAAATTATTGAAAAAATATGTACTTTGACATTTTGACATTTTTACACAGACTAAAATCGAGAACTACAAATGATATATATATTTACATCCTATGTATAACACACTCTCCACCTGTGTAGGGAAGTGAAGGCAAAGGTTAGGCTAGCAAAACGTAACGAAGAACTATGGGTGGCAAGCCTCTGCAAGGGGAACCCTAAGGAGTTCTTCAGTTATGTTAATAGTAGAAAGCCCATTAGAAGCATGATAGGTCTGTTAAAGGACCGAAGCAGCGTTCTGCGGACCTCCAACATGGACATTGCTAATGTGCTTAATGAGTACTTTGCGCGAGTGTTCACCAGGGAGGATACCCGCATCATCCCCAAGCCAGGCGTGAGGCACGAAGGTGCTGGCCTGGATAGTGTTCGATGTACCACGACAGTCATTGCCGATAGAATAGACAAACTGAGCGCGTTTAAGGCTCCTGGGCTAGACCAGTTTCTCCCCAGAGTGTTGCGGGAGGTGCGCGACCAGGTGGCTCCCCACCTGGCTACAGTCTTCAACAAATCGTTGGAGACGGGCCAGGTGCCTGGTGACTCGAGGGAAGCCAACGTGACCCCTATCTTTAAGAAAGGGGATCACGAAAGTCCAGGGAACTATTGTCCCATTAGTCTCACTTCAGTTGTAGGTAAATTGTTAGAGGGGATAATAGCGGATAGGATCATTGACCACTTGGATTCCTACAAGCTGCTTGGGGACTCCCAACATAGGTTTAGACAGCATAGGTCGTGTCTCACCAACTTGCTCGAGTTTTTCCACGTCATGTTGAGTGAGTGCGATAAGAGTAGGTCGATTGATATACTTTCTCGACTTTCAGAAAGCCTTTGATAAGGTACTTCACCGCCGGCTAATAGCGAAAGTCCACGCGCTGGGTATCGGTGGGGAAGTAGGTAGGTGGATTGAAAACTGGCTGAAGAATAGGCGGGAAGGGTTGTAATTAAAGGGGCCAGTTCCGGTTGGGCCTCGGTCACTAGTGGGGTTCCTCAGGGTTCTGTTTTGGGGCCACTGTTGTTTATCATTTACATAAATGATATAGACAGTGGCATCGTCAGTCGGATCGCCAAATTTGCTGATGACACGAAGCTTGGGGCCAATGTTGGGACGCTCGAAGCGATCGAGCAACTGCGTGCGGACCTAGGTAGGATAGGAGAGTGGTCCGAAAAATGGCAAATGCAAAGTGATGCACATTGGCTACGCCAATCCCAAGTCGGACTACTCGATGTTGGGTAGTAATATCGAGGTGACTGATTTAGAAAAGGACTTGGGTGTGCTAATTAGCAGCAACCTTAAGTTTACGAAACAGTGCATAGAGGTGGAAAAGAAAGCCCAGAAACTATTGGGTTATATCAGGAGGCAATTTCAGTTTTGGAACAAGGAGATTGTGCTCTCACTGTACAATTCCCTTGTTCGGCTGCACCTAGAGTATGCTGTGCAGTTCTGGTCGCCCACCCTCAGGAAAGATATTGAGAGGCTGGAGCGAGTGCAGGCGAGGGCCACAAAGTTAATCCTTTCCGTTAGGCATATGGGCTACAATCAACGCTTACGCGCCCTGAACTTGTTTTCGCTGGAAACTCGGAGGCTGCGCGGTCAACTGATCGAGGTTTTCAAGCTCTTACGCGGGTTCAATGATGTCGATTTTAGAAGTATGTTTAGTTTAAATGATAACCCAACTCGCAACAATGGTTGGAAGTTGGATTTAAAACGGTTTAGGACTAGTGTGTGTGGGAATTACTTTACGTATAAGATCTGTGACACATGGAACAGGTTACCTTCCGAAGTTGTGAACAGTTCCTCTGTGGATCAGTTCAAGAAAAGGTTAGCCCAAATCTTGCACACTATTTGAGTGTGTACAAAATTTTCCCTGGCACCCATTGCCATTGGTACCGCCTCGGTATGGGCCGCAAGGCCTTTTGAGGAACTCCTTGTAACTCCTTGTAACTCCTTGTAACTCCTTGTAACTCCTTGTAACTCCTTGTAACTCCTTGTAACTCCTTGTAACTCCTTGTAACTCCTTGTAACTCAAATATTTGTTAATTACGCTTATTTTTACTACAGATGTGCTTATTTTGAGTCAAATCATATCTTATTTTTGAGATTTACAATTGTGTATTTTTAGTAATGAAAAATGGTTAGATACTGTGATGATCCTTTACAAAAACATAAGAAAAAGATACACAAGGATATAAGAACCATCAGCCAATCACTTTATGATTGATGTAAATGGAAACTACAAAGGAATACTGTACTATGTATCAACTGTAGAAAATTATTGACCCAGAGACCAGAGTTGCTATCAACATCACAAAGTGAAGAGTCTGATCACAATCAGTCTTCTGAGAATGTTATTTCAGAAAGCAATGAATATGATCCAAGTATATCAAGTAATGCCAAAGAAGAGGTTTCTCAAGTTCTAGAGTCTTGCTGTGACTCCAGTGAAGAAGCGTAAGTATTTAATGATAGGTATATACTTTTTATATTTATAATTTTTTATTTATATTATTTATTTATAATGCATTTACTTTCAAGACAAACTAGTTTTTCAGCAGTTGCTGAAAAATTTAATGAAATTAATATGTTGACATATTAATTATTATTGTCCATATATATCAAATGGAGTCAAATATTTATTAATTCAAGAATTTCAGATGGTTTGGGTTCCTTAAGGAAAGAAGCAAAAGCTATTCAAACAATAGGAAAAGCATGTCATTCTTTAAAATGAAAGCTAGAAACAAGTTTAAAAATTGAGATCCCAAGCCCATCAAAAGCTACAAAGTTGGATCATGAAACTCAAAGGTATGAATTTTAAAATGATACACTATTATTAAGTAGGAATATACCTAAACTAAAACTGAAGCATAAAAACAAAATGTAGGTATTCACCTTTGATAGTAGAAACTAGAAGCACAACTCCCTAAAGATTGAAGATCAATGGGCCCATTAAATCATTTGGACTTCATTTGGTCACAAAATAATTTTTGGTTTCATTTGACTATCTCAAAGAATGCTCATTTTGTTACACTTGAAATCAATATTAGGGCCTATAATCTAAAAAATTTAATATGCACATGTAATGTTTTGTTTATAGCTATTATACATTCATGAACTTGCTTCAGGTCAATGATTCATCTCATGAATGAACTGATTGAAGCTTTCCATTCTACTGACAGTTATGAGAGGAAACTCAAAATATTGACATTATCTCCATTTACCATATCAAAAACTATAAATCTATCTCAGACAACTGAATATTTAGTTAAGAAAAGCAGAAATATAAAACAAAGACTTGGAATTATTCCTGAAATTGAACCCATGTCAAAAGGAAAAGTAATGGAATTATTCCTGAAATTGAACCCATGTCAAAAGGAAAAGTAATAACTAAAATATAAAACAAAGACTTGGAATTATTCCTGAAATTGAACCCATGTCAAAAGGAAAAGTAATGGAATTATTCCTGAAATTGAACCCATGTCAAAAGGAAAAGTAATAACTAAAGGTACTAAAGATACTAAAGATTCTGTTCAGAATTTTTTGAATCAGATGAAATTAGTCATTTGTGCCCAGGTACAAAAGACTGCCTGAGTATCAGAAATGAAAGTGGGTACAAAGAATCTGTGCAGAAAAGACTGGTGTTAATGAATCTGAAAGAAGCTTTTAGTCTCTATAAAAATAATCCAGATAGTCCCCAAATTGGCTTCTCTAGTTTTGCTAGCCTTTGCCCAAGACATTGTGTTTTAGCTGGAGCTGCTGGTACCCATTCTGTGTGTATGTACATACCACCAGAATGCCAAAATACAATTCTCAGCTTTGGGTGTCAAAGGGTTGGAATACACAACTCTTATGGAGAAAGCAGTGTGTGATGTCAACAACAGGAATTGCATGATACAAATATGTAATCTCTGTCCAAAGCAACAAGGTATTAAGAATTTTTTGCTCACTTTTCAAAGTGTTAATGATCCTGAATGTGAGGAAATAAAATATGAACAATGGGTTACTACAGAGCAATGCAATATGGTTGAAAGAACAGAATCTGCAGATGATTTTATAAATTCATTAAGCACAAAAATTGTCAAATTGACACATCATCACTTTATAGCAAAGAATCAGAGTGCATTTCTAAAAAACTTGAATAATAATTTAAATAGCCATACAGCTGTAGTTCTTGGTGACTTTTCAGAAAACTACTCATTTGTAGTACAGGATGCAGCCCAAGGTTTTCATTGGGAAAATACCCAATGCACAGTACATCCCTTTGTGTTATATTATAAGGAACCAGAAAGTAATGAAACAAAACATTCAAGTTATTGTTTTTTATCTCCAAATACAAAACATAACACTACAATGGTTTACATTTTTTTAAATACACTCATACCTATTATTAGAAAATCCCACCTTCATATCAAAAAAATACATTATTTTACTGACAGATCTGCAGGACAATATAAAAATTGTTTCAACTTTAACATTTGTAAACAAGAAGATTTTGGGCTGGAATGTGAGTGGCATTTCTTTGCCACAAGCCATGGTAAGAGCGCTTGTGATGGGATTGGGGGTACAGTGAAAAGATCTGTAGCCAGAGCGAGTATGCAGAGAACATTCGCAAATCAAATATTAACACCAGAAGACATGTTTGAATTTTGTTCAAACAATATAAGTGACAGCATAATTTTTTTTTAATAAATTCTGAAGAAATTGAAGCTATGGAAAAATTTTTAAGTGACACATGAAAAAAGTATGCAGCTAACAGGAACACAAAAATTCCACAGATTTGTACCTATTAATGCAAATAACAAAAACATTTGAATTATCTTCTGATGAAGTTGGTGAAGTGAGGATTATAAGCAAAGCTTTTCTGGGTGAAGATAATGTTGAAGTTAATCCAAAAATAGGAGAGTACATAGTTTGTACTTACAATGATCAGAAATGGTTGGGATTTGTACATTCCTATAATGAGGAATTTGATGACTTTGAGGTTAGCTTTTTGCACCCATCAGGATATAGTATTTACTATTACTTTCCACAAATTAGAGATACATGCCACATATCAAGAGATAAAATTTTAGGTTTATTAAGCACACCAACTTTAAAGCCAGGAACAATGCATATTCAATATGTTTTCCCAGAAAATGAGTTGAAAAAACTCTCGTAATTATGAATCAACTTGATGTAATGTGTGTTCAATTTGTATTTTTGCTGTTTATTTTCATCCATGTGAATACATCATTTGTAGTTCTCTATTTTAGTCTGCAGGCGTAAAAATGTCAAAATTTCACAATGTACATATTTTTTCAATAATTTTGAAAATATCTTGCAACTTGATACCAACATTTTTTTTATTGTTTTTATCTTTTAACAATTATATAATGGAAGTTTAATAAATTTAAATTTTTTTTGGATTTCACTGCGGGGGGGGGGGGGGGGGGGGGGGGGGGTCAAATTTTCATTATTGTTCTACACATTTGAATATGGTATCATTTAATAGATCTCTTCATGCTGATTCTAAAAATGTATAGTTTTATAGGTCTACAGTAAGATGTTTCGGAGTTATTGCCCATTAAAGTTAGGTGGTAAAGTGGGGCCCCCAATATTTTGGGGGCCCATATCTCAAACACTATGGGTCATAGAACTTTTTTATTTTGACCACTGAAATCAGCACCCAGAAGAACCCCACATGTCAATTTTCATCAGAATCCAAGTCAGAGTGGTGATATGCATTGGGTGCTCTCTCCTGGAATGCCCCATTTATCATTCTGAACTTTCATTAAAACATTTCTTTGAAACAATGCCATAATTGTTTAGAAGTTCAAATAAACCCATCCTATTCTTTTAGATTTTACTGATAATTGAAGCAAGATTGCGAGGACAGGGTCCTCTCCTGTTTTAATTTCTGATTACAGTAAAAGCCTTATTATCCAGCACCCACCACCAGACTTAAAATCCTCACTCACTATGACTTAAAAAATATACACGCGCGAATCATCACACATCCGCACAACCCTATATATATATATATACAGATTTAAACTTTAAACTTTAAACCAAGACATTTCTTTACGTAGCCTGTGTTTTTGGTTTGACTCGTAACTGGACACTCACACAGTTAATGGATTAATAAAAATCTAGGGCTATCCATTCCATCCCCTTATGGGAAGGGGGGGAAAATATGGTACCTTTGCAAAATTTTGACTAGAAACCCTACCAACATAATCTATAGCCTGTTTACTTATATATTCAATATATAATAGGCCTACATATAATGCAATAATTCACTGTGTAACACTGATTCTGTTTATATAGATTTTTTTATGTTTTTACATGCATTTGTGGGCACCAAGTCCAAATCTGGCCTTGGTTTGTGTGCATCATCAATGGTTTCAGAGATAATCCATTTTTCATGTTTTACCAGTATAATGTTATTATGGGCACAACAATATCAGAATAATCAGGAATTGTTGAGAACAATCCAGATGTTCGTTGACAGTTTCTTGCTCTAGAAATTGCCCAAAACTTCCACTGTGCTATATAAAGAAGAGCGCAGAGTCTGAGAAATTAGTAAGTGTGAGCACACAAAGAAAGCAGGTTGTTTGTCTGATGGTTACCAGCACTGAGGTACTGTGTTTCTGTTCTGACGACTTAAGTGTTATCAATCCTTTTTTTATTGCGAACATTATTTCAGTATTGTGAATACATCTTTTTTCTGGAATCTGTAATCTGTTGCAGATTTAATAACTTCTCTCTATATCTGCAGGTTATGATTAATGTAGTACAGTTTGGTAAAGAGAATGGCAACTAGAGCTTGTAAACACTTGCCGGATATATTCTGCTATGTTTGTGGGTATTACATAGGCCCCAAGCAAGTATCGCACAAAATTGTGAAAGGCACCAAGTTCTGGGTCACGTATCAACTCTATTTTAGTATGCCTATGGGTGACCAAGATAAGCCCTGGGCACCTCATGTGGTTTGTGGAAGCTGCCACTCCACACTTGAAGGTGGCTGTGGGGAGTATGCAAGGCAATGCCCTTTGCGGTACCCAGAATATGGAGAGAACCAAAGAGCCACCACGACGATTGCTACTACTGCATGGTAGATGTTTCTAAGTACAGGAAAGTTAAAGGAAGGCAGACTCTTCAGTATCCAAGCATAGCGTCGTCCATAGCTCCTGTACCACATGGCGAAGGTCTTCCAATACCACATCCACCAGAACAGGTATCTATCCATTACTTTACCTTCTGTATTTACAGACTGTGGGTCATTATGTGTCAATTTTTCTTAGTGCTGATGCTCTTCTACATATATAGCTATGCCTATTTTGTTTCTTTGCTTTGCAGGTTGAAAATGAGGATGCAGCTAGCTCATCTGAGATGTCGGCTGGTGAGGACAGTCATGATGAAGAATATACAGTAACTTTCAGTACAAACCCTCACTTTCCAAATCAGAGGGAATTGGATGACTTAATTAGAGATTTGGGTCTGACGAAATCAGGGTCTGAGCTTCTGACCTCCAGACTCAAAAGAGTGGAATTTGCTTGGAGAAGACTGCAAGAGCACTGTATACCAAAAGTGGCATGAAGAGTTTGCAAGGTTCTACGATGTCAATGGCTCTCTCTGTTATTGCAGCGACGTTAATGGTCTATTCACAGCTATTCAGTTAACACATATACCCTCAAAGTGGCGCTTGTTTATTGACAGTTCAACTCTGAGTTTAAAAGCTGTTCTACTCCACAATGGGGACAAATATCCATCTATACCAGTTGCACATTCTGTTCAAGTGAAAGAGGACTATGAAAATGTCAAACAACTGCTCACTCAAATCATGTATGAACAATATAACTGGGACATGTGTGGTGATTTCAAAATGATTCGTTTCCTGTTAGGTTTACAAGGAGGGTTTACTAAATACCATATTCATGTTTTCTTTGCCTGTGGGATAGCAGGGCTTCAACTGAGCACTATAAAACAGTTCAGTGGCCTCCACGTGAAGGACTGCAACCAGGAAAGTACAATGTACTCAGGGAACCTCTTGTGAAGCCTGACATAGTTCTGCCACCACCTCTCCATATTAAGTTGGGTCTAATTAAGCAGTTTGTAACTGCGTTAGATTTTGGAGGGGAAGTTTTCCAACAGATTCGGGTCATGTTCCCTAAACTCTCTGAGGCCAAAGTCAAGGCACTGTTGAATTCAAAGAACCTTGAAGCCAAGATGACTCCGATCGAAAAAGAGGCATGGTGTGCTTTCCGTGATGTGGTTCGTGGGTTTTTAGGCAACCATAAAGCACCAAACTATAAGGAGTTAGTGTCAAACTTGATTAAGTGCTATGGCAAAATGGGGTGCCATATGTCTTTAAAATTACACTATCTCTGCATTCACATATAGACTTTTTTCGTGATAACCTGGGTGATGTGAATGAAGAACATGGCGAAAGATTCTATCAAGATATTCAAACGATGGAGAAAAGGTACCAGGGCCATTGGGATGCTTCCATGATGGGAGACTACGTATGGTCACTGATCAGAAAGGATAAGAATGTTCATACGCGGAAGTCACGTTCTTCAGTGCATTTTTAAGGAATGCACACTGCATAATGACGCCTGTTATTCTCTTATCGGTTCTCCTCATGATATATATTATATCCTTTGCACCATTTTGGGTTTGTCAAACAATTTGGCTCAATAAACATTAATTTCCAATAGTTTTTATTTTCAGAAAATATTTATGTTAGCCTTCTTTATATACTTTGCCATATGAAAAGTGTGATAACCTATATTTATGAAACGATGGATGATGGAGCAAAACCAATATCATTTTTGGAATCAGCGCTCCGAAATCATTAAGAAACGACAGAAAAACCACAATAAACAGATCAAATTTTGTTACCCAGTGTATAATTAATATTAAGACAAGATAATCAGTTTAGGCCATTTTTATTTACCAGTCAACTTACTCAGACACCCTTGCTTGCCTTTCTTGAAACAGTTCAACCTTAAATAGCAGTATGAAAATTTGGCAAAAGTGATGCACAAATTCTAAAAAAGGGAGCAAAATGACTCAATCCTATAGAAAAATGAAAAAGTGATGCAAATACCCCACCTAATAGTGTTATTAATTAGAAAAAACTTGACATGATGCTAATATTTTAGCTTGAAAAGTGACACCAGATATAGCAAATGTTAAATTTCTCAAATTTGCTTAACCCTTTAGATGCAATGTTTGACTACAGTAGAATGATTTTTTATTAGCGTAAAACACACTATTCAACTTCTCTCCATGCCCAGAAAAGAAAGTTTCTATTTACATGGCATTTGACACTTTTATGGAACAAGCCTTGGAAACAAAATCTGCATCTAAAGGGTTAAATAGGCAACATGTACCTAAATAAATAATTTAATAATAATCAGCTGACTTACAATTGATATTTTGCAAAATTTTATCATAAAATATAGCTTTAGACTGCTTATCTGACTTGGATATGTCAATTATGTTATTCAAATATAATAACAAAACTACCAGTTCAAAGGAACCTTTCCTTACACTTCTTTTTATAATAATAAACTAAGTCTCAGTTCCAGCTCATTCACACTCCTTTACAAAATATTGTATGTAGTTCAGTTATACATATATCAGTACTGTAGCTATAATCAGTGTAACAATACAAGATTAACTTCTGCAACTTCATTTACTGGGACCTATTATGCAGCTATTTGCTCAGGGTTTTATAGGCCTACCCATCAACAGAGCTGTGCGCACTAACTGATAAATATAGCACCGCTAATGCAAATGAATTCTACTGCCACTAATGCTAACAGTTTTTAAAATTAGTAGTGTTAATGCTAATGCTAATTTTGGTGCTAATTTTTATGAAATGTATAGCTAAGTACAATTTTTTAATAATAATAATGCATTTATAATATGTGTGTGTGTTCGCTATGTTGTTATCTTTTATAGTGTCAAATGGGAACAAAATTATATCTTTAAAATGATTATTGGGTATTCAAGAACATTGCGTAATTTGATATTTATAATTAACTTATTTATTGGAAAGACATTGTCCTCCTTTACATACTCAGTTCAGGAAACTATTTATTATTATACATTCTGCATTATACACAAAAAGCAACATAATACAGAGAATACCATTCTAAGACTCTATTCATTTTAATTTATATTAGCGCTTAGCACCTAACATTGCCTAAAAATGTAGCAGCACTATCTGTTCCACTAACTATTCTGAAAAATAGCACCACTAATGGATGCACTAATAATTAACTAGTGTCACTAGGCACAGCTCTGCCTATCAACTAGTTAGAAGTGGATTGAACCCATTATAAAATAACAAATTAGACAGAATTCATGCAACATGTCTAATTTTGATTTTTGGAAATATAGTGGACAGTCTATGGGCTTGCAACTTGCTAGTCATAGATCATCATATCAAAAACTCTAAATATAAAAAATAAGGAGTAACTTAGGGTACAATTCCATCTTGCTATTAAAGAAAAAATTGTGTGCCTTATAGTATAAATACTGCAAAATATCATATATATATATATATTCCTACTAATAAAGGGAATACACACACACACCACCAAACAGCAACAGACTGGCTGGTCTCTATGAGGCTGTCTATTTAAGGAAGGAAGGTTAAAAAGAAGTAAGAAAATTTAAAGACAAGTGAAAGTTTTAAAGCAAAGCAGAGAAAAGAGGTTGAAAGGTAGGAAAGAAATTTAAAGAGAAAATTTTAAAGATTTTAAAGTACAGAGAAGGGAATCCAAGTGAAAATTCTACGATACTTCAATGCACTAACAAATGCTTCCAACTGGGCATTTAAGGCAAGATAAGCATCTAGTCTCTTTTTAAAGGATTCAACCAAATTACTTTGAACTACAGTGGCTGGCAATCCATTCCAGAGAAGAACCAGAGAAGACATCAAAGTGGCTATAATGGACTACACTGACAACATAGCATTCATTGACTTCTCTAAAGGAGACATGGAGTGGTACAATGGCTTTGCTACGCTTTACTTTAACGAAGATATCCCACCACTGAAGGGAAACAAAGTGAATGATGCGGAACATCAGCATTAATTTCATGGAAGGTGAAGAGGAAGATGAACAAGTGCGGAAGGTGGAGGCTGCAAGAATGAAAATGTTAACTCGGTTTAGCAGGAAGAGGAAGAGGTGGGTACAGCAAGCAAAGGAAATACTGAAGCATCCTCTTACCAAGATTTTTTCTTTAAATGGAAACCTTTTTTTTTTTTGTAATATTAGGGAAAAGTCACATTTTTGTCTTTTAGGATTCTCTTGAACAGATTAATTATTAAGTTAAAAATTTTATTTTCAGTGTGAAAATATAAATTATTAATAAAAAGTTTCATTTTACCTGTATAATGGTAATTCCCTAATTAATAACTCTTAGTCATGATTTATGTATGAATAATAATAAGGATCACCTGAAGATTAGGGTCCCCAGCCTCAATTACAAAATGATATCTTCGTTAAAACTAACAAAATATCACGACTTAACCTAACCAATTGTCAAGGGCGTACAGTTGACCTAACTGGGCATTCAATTTAATTTATTATTATATTTGATACTATAAAGCAAAAAAGAAGAATACATGGGGGTCCTGATCTTCAGGTGATCCAATAATAATAATAAATTACCAGTATTTTTAATTAAGAGCCCAGTAAAGCCAAAAGGACCAAATAAAATAAATAATCCAGCTTCACAATTATTTATGTCATTGTAAAATAACATTTATTTTATTAATTAATAATAAAGGTCATTAAAAAAAATTCCACAAACTACGGTACCTATATGATTGAAGAAAAAATGTTTAGCTTCATCAGAATTAAAATGTTTACCAACTAATTTGGAACCATTACCACAAGTTCTATCTGCATTTCTGTAGGCAAAATATTTTTTGGTGTTGACATTATCAAAACCTTTAATCATTTTAAACACCTGAATTAGATCTCCTCAAATTTGCTTTTACAAGCAAGAATAAATTTAATGTTTCTAAGTCTAGAAATCATCTTAGTAGCCTGTGGCTGCACACACTCCATTCTGTCTATGTCCTGTTGTAAATATGGGGACCAGAATTGAATGCAGTATTCCAGATGGGGGCATACTAAGAAATTATATATATATATATTTAGTGTATTTGTGGTCAGGGTGTATGACTTGTTACTCTGCGACTTAATTAGTTTGTTGGTTTCTGTTCTGGCTATATTTTTTTCTAATTGGATTTAGTTTGGTGGTGTTTGTGATAGATTTATGATGTGCTGTTCATATAGTTTTGACTTTGAGAACTTGGTTAGGTCAACTGTACACCCTTGATGATTGGTTAGGTTAAGTCATGATATTTTTGTTAGTTTAAATGAAAATGATGAGAGCAAACTTTCCTAATTAATATTGAGGTGTTTTGCAAGTTTCCTGTGGTAATGTCATTTACGAGATCTCGTAACATGAACATGTTAGGTTATGCTTTATTATATAAAATGTAGCCAAAAATACATTTTTCAAGTGTATTTTGGTATGCTTTGTTCGAATATAACCTTCATTTCTTGTGCAAATGAACAGAAATACAGTTGTCATTGCATGGCTCAAACACGTATTTCTGTTTATTTGCACAAAAAATGAAGATTATATGTGAACAGAGCACACCAAAATACACTAGAAAAATATATTTTTTATTTCAACTTCAGGCTATGTCATTTGTGACAATTATCGCTATATTTATTTTGTAATTGTTAAATAATTTGGGATGCCAAAATAGGATATTGCCATATTTCTTGTTTACTGGTGCTCATAATATACAATATATACTATATGGTGTTATTGGATGTTTTAGTGTTTTTAGCGTTGCTATTAGACAGAGTATATATATATATATATAAAAATATTGATAATCAATAAACATCCGGATTTAATGGACACCCCTTCCTCCCTATTAGTCCATTAAATCAAGGGTTTACTGTACTACTAATGCAAATCAATTTCACTACAATCTTTACACAGTATGATTAAGCTTATGATATAAACCCTATTCATGCCTATCAATACAAAATATGCCAAATACTGCAAACTGAGGGCCTAAGTAAGTAAAGCACTTGGCTTATTAGGCCTACAGCCTACTCAGAGCTGGGCAGTATTTAAATACATTTGTATTTAAATACGTATTTAAATACATTTGTGTATTTAGAACTATATTTATAAATACATTGTTTTTCATGTATTTAAATATAGTATTTAAATACTTTAATGAGTATTTAAATACAATGTATTTAAATACTCAAAATCTAAAAATGTAAATACTTTTACTGGTTTAATACACGTTCTGTACTAGCACAGTACGACGCGTCGACAGTGTAGTACAGCATGGTTCATGTTTCAACGTGTCAGTTCAATCAGTTGTGTGCCACTCTTAGTCGAAAGCGGTTGATTTCTTTATCGTGTGCGTGTCATGGCTTCAACAAGCAAATCCGGTGAATCAAACAGTGATATATCTGCAGATAACAATTTAAAATGTATTTACAAATGTATTTAAATACAATTGATGTATTTTGTATTTAGTATCTAAATACATTCGTAAAATGTATTTAGTATTTAGTATTTAAATACATTTCTCCCATGTATTTAGTATTTAGTATTTAAATACATTCAATGTATTTATTGCCCAGCTCTGAGCCTACTCAATCCCAAATTTGGTTGCTGTAGATCGAATATTGGTTACAAAGGCCCTAGCTTACTTAATAGCCTACCTAATGACCTTAATAGGCTTGGCTAAGTAGGCTTTTGTTTTTACTACACTTCCAGAATTAAGACTACCAATCCAGTCTATATTTACTGAATTACTCTTTTTAATGAAATTAAATGTAATTTTTAAATTTAAGTACTTCATTTTCTGAATCATGCAAAGTGCACCCACCTCTAAGTTAGACAAAATGAAGAGCATTAAAGCTTATCAAAGTAGGCCTAGGCTTGGGCTGTACACTTAGCCTAAGTCAATATTATGGTTAGTACCATTATATGCAGAAGCTATCTTGCAGGATAGATTTAATTAATACCTTCGGGCCTAGGCAAATGATAAACTCGCTGTGCAAGTTTTCTCATCCACTTTGGGCAAGACTGGCATAGGCCTACATGCAGATGGCAGGAATCAGGCCTAGGCTAGGTCCAACTGGGCCAAAAATCAGCTAGCCTAAATTACTGCAGTTAAGGGATACGACACTGTGACTGATACACCCAAGCCAACTGGCTATAAACTAGGCTAACCCAAACTGTAAGCCTAATAGGCAGAGGCTAAGCAAGCAAAACTTAAAGAGCCTACTATTTCGTAGAACTAGGTTAGGTATAGTTAACCAGTTTTAAGCTTAATTTTATGTATAGTAACTAACCTTGTATTTTTCGCTAGGCTAGGCTATTTATCAACTGGCACATCCAAAGGACTGAAAACAATAGTAGTTTTAACCCACCTAGGCCTAATAATTTTTAAACTGGCCAAAGTTTCTTGGTTAATAGGCTACCAAACAGACGTATACACAACGGTCAGTCCACAGAGTCCAGATTACATAGCCTAGCCCAATCTTGATACCAAAGTGAGAGGCGAGAAAATCGACGAACAAAAGGAATTCGTAGTAGGTTACCAAAATCCTTGTATTTTCCAGGGTTTCTTTTTTATAAATTTTTATTAGATTTGTAGAAATATGAGATTCCATTAATTTTTATCTTTGTACCAGTCATACGGCAGGAATTTCTATTTCAATTTGTTTCGTTAATATTTGGTTTAAAAAATCTTTCGGATAAATTTGATTTGACATTCTATCATCCTGCCCACAAAACTGTACACTGACTTGGATTACAATAGTGAATAAAGAGGGTGTATCATTCATAACCCTCTTACCCTCACTTTCCCTTTCAAAAAGTCTACTTATTATCAGACTCAATAGGCCTATTTGCAGTTCAAGTGGAATATCAAAAATTTTCTACTTTGTACTGTATTTCCCTGTTTTTCCAAATTCCAATTCCTGAGTAAACAAATATTCACCTTGAGGTAGAACTCATGTGCGTTTTTCTTCCATGTACGCAACAAGATTTCATAAATTTTGTCACTTATTAAGTTCAATAAAAATTTTAATAATTGGATTTTCACTAGTATTCAGAAGCAACGAGAATGTGAGCAACTTTTATTAATAAGAGAACAATGCGACTTCACTTTCACAGATCCGTTGGTGAGGGGTGTGGAATCTAATTCGATGGCCCCGCACCTACTCCAACCTGCATGCCTCAGGTAAGGACATATTTACAGGTACCACTTTTTAAGACTTCCTACAATTTATTATTTTAAATATTTATTAATGATTAGTATTGCTAATATCGTAATTATTTAAAAATACAATCTAATTTTACATGAATAAATTTTTTGAATTTTTATATAAAATTACTGCAACTCACCAAGCCTTCTCATTGTATATTTTAAAAAGAATATGAATCTCAACCTACCTGGTTGCTGACAGTAACCCTACAGAAATACTCCTCCCCTTTGTTATCTCCCCCTCCCCCAGTTTTCTCGTCCTCTCAACTCCATAAAAATCCACTGATGGATAAGCATTTAGTATATGATATAAAAGTAAATATAAAATAACATATGGTACTGAGCGAAGAAAGTGGTTTATTGCTGTTAGCAAATACCATGTAAACATTATCAGAAAAGATAAACTAAATCCCCTTAATAAGAATTTTTCAAAACATTTACAATATATATATATATATATATATATATATATATATATATATATACTCAGAATGGTCCCCTGTGTTTAACATTATATATATATATATATATATATATGTTATTGTGCAGAGTTGTGATTCAGAATTCTTTAAACTGTCAATGCTATACGAAAATAAGTAAGTAGGCCTGCATACTTTTCATATACTGCACGCGTTCTTACATGTGGATTTAGTAAATTATTTTATAATCATTAAAATAATTCTTATATGTTTATTACTTCAACGATTTAATATTTTCAAAAATACTTAGACTATGAATGCATTGATGATTTTATATATACACTGTGTGTGTATATATATATATATATATATATATATAATTTATTTTTTTTTATTTTTTTTTTTTTTAAAGTTCGGGAAGAACCGATTCGCCTCTATTTAAAAGGGCATATCTCGGCCGGAAAAACAAAGAAAAAGTGAGAGGAAAGACAGAGGAAAAAGAAAGGGTGGAGGGGACAGTCGAAGTGGAAAAAGACCAAGGATGACAAGGACTGCAGGGTCGAGTCCCATCATCCTTGGGTGCTAGGGCCGGGAGGGCGCACGTGAAACCTCCAGGAACAAGCACGTACAAACGAGCACAAAGAGCACTAGCTTAGAACCCCCTTGCGGGGATATATATATATATAAAATCATCAATGCATTCATAGTTTAAGTCAAAGTATGAAGAGTTAAACATCTTTTTACACAGCATCATTCCGTCCATACGCCCATTTCAGGGCACGAGCAGCTCGCAGCAGCATTGCTAAGCAATTGGGGGGGGGGGGGGGAGTACTGACGAGGCTTTCGTATATGGTTCCTTTCCACTGAAAGCAACAATGCTCTGTTAGTCTAGGGCAAGGGTCGGCAACGTTTTCTATTGGGTGCCATTTATCAATATTCAAACTTTAAGACCCTCCTCGCGTGCCACCATTGTTTTCTTCAAATGTAGGTTACAATATTATAATTTTATAATGTGTTTAATATGATTGGGATAGTTTATCTTTATAATAATAATAATAATACATAAATACGATATATTAATACTGTAATAAAGCAATAGTCGTAAACTGTACACTGATACAGTTTTTAACTTTTAATCACCATCAAAAATATTTCAAACATCAATAGTTAGAAAAATTAGATAAAAAGTCATACGAAAATGTTTTTACAAAGGTCTTGGTTACCGTGTGCGCAGTAAATTGTTAAATTAATTTCATCCGTTGCTTTTAGGAAAAGTGATTTTTATATTAAAGTCACCCTGAATGTGATGCCGGATAAATATAGAGAGGATTTTTTTCTCTTTTTTGTATTATTATTTTTTTTCTGTGAATTAGAGTGCCACCCAGCGACACGCGTGCCTTGGATTGCCGATCCCTCGTTTAGTCCAAAGAACATCCATATCGTAAATTATCGTATTCACTTGACTGCAATTTTCGTCAGTTTGTATTGCAGACACTTCGAGACATTATCAGTCCTGGTGCATGATTCTTCAGGAACAAGGTGCACCCCACGTTTGTGTTTCCTCCCTAAGGCAGGCGGCACAAATTTACCTGCATCAATCACAGTCACTCGCATTGCCTTAGGCTTGTTCTACGCCAGGGGTTCTCAACCCACTTACTTTCATTACCCACCTGAAGCATTGGCGCTCACCCCGTTACCCCTAATGACTCGTAAATTAACCAAAAGATAAAGAAGTTATAATTATACATTTGGCTTTAAACACCACTCTTAAATAAAATATGTATGGCTTTCATTAACCCAAAATCCCAAATTACCCCTTTGGGGGTAATTACCCTCCGGTTGAGAACCCCTGTTCTATGCAAAATGAACCAAAACCACAAGTATCTACAATCGCAAACCATCCACATAGAAGCCTGTATTTTGTGTAGTTATATATATATATATATATATACTGTATATATACCTTACCTTATGAACCTTATGTTGTTTCGTGCGTTGGTCTCTCTTCACACGGAGGTCAAGCCGGTGGCCCCGCCTCTCTCTCTCTCTCTCTCTCTCTCTCTCTATATATATATATATATATATCAGGGTTGGGTTAATTAAATTAATTAACAACTTTTTTGCCGATTAAGTTATTAACTTAACTAGTTAAATTTGTAAAAAAGTTTAACTTAACTTAATTGAAATATCTCCAAATTAATTGATTAACTTTAATTAATTTTCAATTAATTTTCCTATAAAAATGCTGTTTTTATCTTTCTGGGTGAAATGTAATAGGCCGCTAAGAGCTGAAAGGTTTTGAGAACCTCATCTTCTGTAAAGTTAACTTGTCTAATTTGTAAGTGAAGTATATATTTTGTGTGTCTAATGTGACTATTGTTGGTAAGGAATCTGGATTATGTTTATTGTCAATAGTGTACAATATAAAGCATACAGTTTAGAAAACAATTTGTTATCAAATTCATTTTGTCTTCATTTTTACAATGGAAAACTATTATATGCCTAAAAGTTGAGACTTGTTGAGAAAAGATGAGTTGAGACCATAAACAAATTTAATTTTTTTATAAAAAACAGAAAAGTAATAAAAGCTTAGAGAAAAAATTATCTTTATGTCTTGCCCTGTATAATATGCAAAAAAAATGCATATAATTTATTAGACATTGACAACCACACATACAAGGGGATTCCACATAATTACAGGTTTATCATTACCTTCACTAGTTATATATAGTGATGAGTCTACAGACTACTTCCAAGAAAGAAAAAGTTAATTGATTAACTTAATTGATTAACTTTCAAAATTAACTTAAATTAACTACTTATTTTTAAAAATTTGTATTAACTTAACTTAAGTGGTAAGAATCTCAAATTAAGTTAACTAGTTAATTTTGGAAGTTAATCGACCCAACCCTGCCATATATATATATATATATATGGTACTTTCCTGTTAACGGGAATACCCTAAAAAAAGTTTTCCGACTCTAGTGTTTTTGACCTCAGAAAAAAATAAAATGCACCAAAGTTTGAAAGACTTTATTTATGAGCTTTATTTATGTTTATACAAGAACGTGAGTAAATTTTTATCAACGGAAATATTTTATCTTCAAAGATGCAAAATTAATGGTGTGATTATCGGGATTACAAAATTTTGTAGTATTTGTTTGGTATAAATAAGCATATTAAAATGTTTCGATGATGTTAGAATTGTTGGTACTTACGTATTATCGGGACTACCAAACTGTTTGTTATGTATTTTTGCTCTCGTCATTTTCATTTAAACTAACGAAAATATCACAACTTAACCTAACCAACCATCAAGGGCGTACAGTTGACCTAACCGCGCATTGAATTAACCTAACAAGTTAATATAACGGAAAATGCCCGGTTAGGTCAACTGTACGCCTTTGATAACTGGTTAGGTTAAGTTGTGATATTTTCGTTAGTTTAAACGAAAATGACGAGAGCAAAAATACATAACAAACAGTTTGGTAGTCCCGTTAACAGGAAAGTACCATATATATAATTTATGTATATATATATATATATATATACACAAATATATACAACAAAGAGGAAAGAGAAGCAGGTTCGAGAGACAAAAGAGGTCATTGTTCCGAAAGAGAAAAAGAGTGACTGCAAAATTAAGTAACTGCAAAGACAACATCAGAAAAATATTAAATGATAAATTGCAGAGTATCGACTGCGTCATACAGGAACTAATTGAGAAGCATAGGGAAAAAGAAGAAGACGACGCTAGAGAAGCGATAAAGGTTAACTCAAAGTACTTCTATAATTTTGCAAAAAGGAAGTCGAAAAACCATGCGACTATCGGACCCTTGAAAAACGACGACAGTGCTTTGTCTGATGATCTAACAGAAGTATTTGAAATATTAAGAGCTCAGTACGAATCATCTTTCAGTATCCCAAAAACTGACAAACTGATATGCGATAGAAACGCGTTCTTTGAAGAACAACTACAAGGGGAAAGTATAACGACTTCGACTTTACGACAGATGATATTACACAAGCTATAGGGAAACTAAAAGCACATTCAGCTGCAGGACCGGATAAATGGAATGCCACACTGATTAAAAACTGCAAGAATGCAATCGCTGAGCCCCCTATATTGGATATGGAGGCGATCACTAGACACGGTAGACACGGGAGAAATACGGGCATCCTGAAGAGCGCGAACATAGTCCCAATATATAAAGGAGGAGATCGATCCGAGGCCAAAAACTATAGGGCATTATTGACGCACTTGAAAGTAATGAAAACTATGATGCAATATACGCAGACTTTGCCAAAGCGTTCGACACGTGTAACCATGGAATCGTAATACATAAACTGAAATATATGGGAATAACAAGAAAAGAGGGAAATGGATATATAATTTCTTAGTGAGCGGCGGCAAGTCGTTACAGTACAAGGAATATCTTCATCAGAATCAGAGGTCCTCAGCTCAGTAGCACAAGGAACAGTATTAGCTCCACTACTCTTCATAATCATGCTAACTGACACAGATGAGGACGTCACCAGAGACAGCTCAGTAACATCCTTTGCCGATGACACAAAGATCAATAGAAAAATAAGAAACCCAGAAGATATAGGATCTCTACAAACCGACATGAACAGAATTTACAAGTGGACGGAAGACAACAATATGAAGTTTAACACTTAGAAATTTCAGCTGTTACGGTACGGAAAAAGAGAAGACCTAAAATCCATGGAATATTATACCCCAAATGGACAGGAAATTCAGAGAAATTCTAAAGCAAAAGATTTAGGGGTTGTAATGACTGATGATGCGAAATTTGAAATACAAAGTAAGATAGCAGTAAACAGAGCAAAGAGAATAACTGGCAGATACTGAGAACCTTTAAACGAAGGGATAGGAATAAAATTATTCCTCTACTGAAAACACTGATCATACCGAAATTGGAATACTGCTCGGTCCTAACATGCCCATATAAAAAAAAAGATATTAGACAGCTAGAAGGGATTCAGAGAAGCTTCACAGCCAAGATCAAGGGGTGCAAAGAACTAAATTACTGAGAAAGGTTACGTGAATTAAACCTATATTCACTGGAAAGGAGAAGAGAGAGATAGACACACCATTACTTACACTTGGAAAATAATGGAGAAACTAGTCCCTAATCTTACTCTGAATCCTGTAACTCCCCAAACAACAGTGGAAAGTAGAAAAGGAAGACTGTGTCGTGTTCCCAAATTAAAGGCGAGACAAGGAACATCCTTAACCTGAAAGAAAATAGTTTTGTTGTGAGAGGACCAAAACTGTTTAATCAGCCTGCCCAAAACCCTAAAGAACACGAGTGGTGTTGCAGTGGACATCTTCAAAAGAAGATTAGACGCTTAGCTCAGAACAATCCCCGATGATCCGGGCGTACCTGGAACAAGAAACCAACTCGCTACTTCATCAGGCCAACTCGAGAGGAGGGGCGACAAACTTGACCTTGTGAAATGAGGAATCATTGCACGGAACATTTGAAAGGTTGAAAGGACAGGTATACGTGTACACCCTGAAAGGAAAATTAATTTAAAAAATCAACATAGGAAACTGTATACCTACTTTTGGGCCACCCTGTATATTATATATATATATTATTTTTTTTTTCTGGCGGTACGCAACGGTACGCAATCGGTATCTTTTTTCAAAAAATTAAAAAACCGTTATAATTCCGCCCCCCCAAGTGTCCGTCAAATCTGAGTACCGGTACCTTTTTTCCAAGAAAAAGCACTATACCGATATATGTATACACTTAACACGGAAAATATTGTATTTCTAAACTCAGACTGAATAGAATTTAAAGAAGACAACGTCTTACAGTAGAATAACTCCCTCCCCCTCCCCTCCCAACAAACAAAAAACAAACCCAGAATAAAAATCGGAAAAACTTTTAATACGTAACTTTTCTTTGTTTTGCAGTCACGATTTCAATATTTCTTCAGTATACCTCTTTATAATTCAGTTTAGTCCGTCTGTCCTCATATATATATGTATATATATCGGAGAGGAAACCCAAACTTTTGCGGCATCTTGCTCCTGATGAATCCTGCACCAGATCCTTTAAAACCAGGAATATGCACACTGCAGACCACTGACAAGTGCACATAAAATGATTATGTAGTGGACTACACATTCCTATTGGCTATTCCTATGTGATAACTCAAAGCATTGTTGCTATCAGTGCTGAAGAACTTGGCGATGATAGTGTGAGCTGCTCTGGACCCCGAATGAGTGTATGGGCGGAGCGACACTGCAAAATTAGAGGTATTTACTTTCTCTTCGACTTAATGTGTAAAACTGTGTGCCCCAAATATTGATTATTTATTTATCTAATTTATTTATTTATTTATTTATATATTTATTCCCTGGGAAAATTTTGACTACGAAGAGTCGATTTCATGCAATGTGAGCCCTGTTTTCAATTATTTAAAACACCTATTTTCAAGGTAGATTAATAAGATTATCGGTTATTTTAACGTATTTTATTTTACTATATAAATCACTGTTTTCAGGAAAATTTGAAAATAGTATACCAACTAGCAAAAGGTCGGCGCTACGCGCCGATTTTGCTAGATCTGCGGTGCTTCGGCTGAATTGTGGGCCTACGGCGTATTTTATTTTGAACATCAGTAGCCCTTTATCTGGATATCATTCCTATTCCTCTCACCTTGGGCCTCAGTAATTGGGGTGCCTGCGGCCTTCCAGTTACTGGCAAACCAATTATTCATTCAATAAAACTACAGAAAAGAACGCAGCCATGAAAATCTAAAGCTTCACAAATCTTAATACAATGAGCTCGGATTTGAAGCCTAAGATTTTCATGACTGCGTTCATTTCTATAGTTTTATGGCCCGCCAAATCATAGTTTTCATTGTTTCTAGTGCATCAATAATATTGTTATAGTGTTCCATTAGTTGTGATAAGCATGATCTTCCTGACCGGAATCGATGTTGGTTATCATTTTTTTTTCCGAGTTTCCCCATTAATCCCACCCCCTCCCCCATTACCCCACCCCTCTCCCCCAATACCCCCTCCCCCACCCCTCTCCCCCATTTACCCCACCAATTTTTTTTTCTGAGTTTCCCCATTACCCCACCCCTCTCCCCAATACCCCCTCCCCCACCCCTCTCCCCCATTTACCCCCACCCTTCCCCCATTACCCCCAAGGGGGGAAGGGGGCTGGCATCTTGCAAAGGATTTACTTTAATTTTTTTTTGGTTACATATATACCGTATATCGCATCTATTTTTCTGAGTTTCCCCATTAACCCCCCCCCCTCCCCCATTACCCCACCCCTCCCCCATTTTGTGCCAAAATTATGATTAAAAATGAAGAAATGGGAAGAACTGTACCCCTAAAAGGCAGTGGTGGGCACCGTTAACCAAAAAGTTAACTTCGTTAACCGTTAATCCGTTAATTCGTTAAACATGTAACGGAAGTTACCGATAAACCGTTAACGTTAACTTTTATTATAAAAAAAATGAAAAACACAATATATATATATAATTTAATTTTCCCTCTTCTTCTCGTTCTCCATTTTGTCCATGAGATGCATGTTGCCCTTCATGAAAATTAGCATATCAAAGTTTTCATCAGACAGGGATGATCTCTTGGCCCTCAGGATGTCCTTGCCCATAGAGAACAAAGTGACATGAGAATTGAAATCTTACCTGATCAGTTTTATGGTTCTTGAAATGTATCAAGGAGACTACTAATAAGGTACTCACAGACATATTATAAATATACATGACTTACTTGACAACGATTATTTTAAATATTCACTAGCACAAACATGTTGCGCAAGAGACAGACTGCAAATGAAACGAATGTAGTTATTTGTTGTAATTGTTACATATATATTATTGAAAGTGCCTTAAAATGCTCGTGATATTTCTTGAAAGAAGTTGAAACATTCAACTCAAATGGCAAATCTTTCCGCCTGATTTTACAGTCGACCATGTTTTGCTCAAACCAATGCCATAAATAACTACCATATTTGGTAAGACACAAATTGTGGCGACGGAAACAAATATATCGCCTGATTTTGCACTGCGGAAATGGAAATTCGTTCATCACTATTAACAGTGGTGGATTAATTGCGCACCTGCTCAGCACTGAAAATAATAGAAACTTTTAAACGTTTATTTATGAATTTTTTGGGTTAACGGACTTGAGTTAACGGAAGTTAAATGTAACGGAAGTTAAATGTAACGGAAGTTAATTAGTCCGATAATGATTTTCAAAGTTAACTTAAAAGTTAAATCGTTAACGAAAAAGTTAACTTCGTTAATTAACGATTAACGGATTAACGGTTTGTGCCCAGCTTTGCTAAAAGCGGGGGGCAGGATTTATGTTAGGGAATTTTTTTTTAGCATGGGCACTGCAGAATAAAAAGACGCATCGAATGGTGAAAACCGCATTGTTCTACACCAATTGTAGCGACCTGTAGGTGTGCGCAAAAAAACTGTTACATACATATATATATATATATACACACAATATATATATATATATATATATATATATATATATATATATATATATACAGTGGTGGGCACCGTTAACCAAAAAGTTAACTTCGTTAACCGCTAATCCGTTAACCAAAAAGTTAACTTCGTTAACCGTTAATCCGTTAATTCGTTAAACATGTAACGGAAGTTACCGATAAACCGTTAACGTTAACTTTTATTATAAAAAAAATGAAAAACACAATATATATATAATTTAATTTTCCCTCTTCTTCTCGTTCTCCATTTTGTCCATGAGATGCATGTTGCCCTTCATGAAAATTAGCATATCAAAGTTTTCATCAGACAGGGATGATCTCTTGGCCCTCAGGATGTCCTTGCCCATAGAGAACAAACGCTCCACTGCAGCACTGGAGGGGATGGCTGTGTTGAACTTGATGAACAAGTCCACCAACACTTGCTCACCCAAGAAGGCAGCATCTGTCAGCAAGTCCTTGGAGTTGGTCTCCAGCCAGGTCTTGACCAAGTTCTGGGCCTTGCCCTTGAGTGACCTGTGACTTCTGCTGCTCTCTTTTGTCTGGATGACAGCACTGAAGAAGTCATCCTCCTCCTCCTCCTCGTTGTTGCTGCCTCCACTGTTGCTGCCCACTTCGGTGGACTGCTGCTTCATGGCCTCCTCGACTGTACCCTCCATGCTTTTCCTCACCCTGGCGACCTTGGTGTTGTCATACTTGTCCAACCAGATGAGGCGAAACCTGGGATGGAAGGCAGCAGCCAGCTGGCATTCGTCATCCTCCAGGAGGGGCCCAAACCTTTTGTCGATGCCTGCCAAAAGTGCTCAGCACTGAAAATAATAGAAACTTTTAAACGTTTATTTATGAATTTTTTGGGTTAACGGACTTGAGTTAACGGAAGTTAAATGTAACGGAAGTTAATTAGTCCGATAATGATTTTCAAAGTTAACTTAAAAGTTAAATCGTTAACGAAAAAGTTAACTTCGTTAATTAACGATTAACGGATTAACGGTTTGTGCCCAGCTTTGTATATATATATATATACATATATACATACATATATATATATATATATATATATATATATATACATATATACATACATATATATATATATATATATATATATATATATATATATATATATATATATATATATGGCTTCATTTCTGAAATAGTATATTAGACTAGCAAAAGGTCGGCGCTACGCGCCGATTTTGCTAGATCTGCGGTGCTTCGGCTGAATTGTGGGCCTACGGCGTATTTTATTTTGAACATCAGTAGCCCTTTATCTGGATATCATTCCTATTCCTCTCACCTTGGGCCTCAGTAATTGGGGTGCCTGCGGCCTTCCAGTTACTGGCAAACCAATTATTCATTCAATAAAACTACAGAAAAGAACGCAGCCATGAAAATCTAAAGCTTCACAAATCTTAATACAATGAGCTCGTATTTGAAGCCTAATAATTGGGGTGCCTGCGGCCTTCCAGTTACTGACAAACCAATTATTCATTCAATAAAACTACAGAAAAGAACGCAGCCATGAAAATCTAAAGCTTCACAAATCTTAATACAATGAGCTCGGATTTGAAGCCTAAGATTTTCATGACTGCGTTCATTTCTATAGTTTTATTGACCAAATAACTGAACCGACAGTAATTGGGGGCCCTGCGGCCCGCCAAATCATAGTTTTCATTATTTCGAGTGCATCAATAATATGCTATAGTGTTCCATTAGTTGTGATAAGTAGAGTTAGGATTGATAGGCACTAAAAAATCAATAATAGGTAGGCAAAAAGGCATTAAAGAAGCCCTAAAAAAGTCGCTTAAATAGGCACTAAAAGCTAAAAAAGGCACTTAATAGGCATTTCTATTTTCCCACTTTTCTCTTATTATTGTTGACTTACAGTAAACCCATTTGCAGTTCTGATGAATATCAGGATTTTTATTGTAAAAAATAAACTAAACATCTCAAAAACCATCAAACATTTTATTTGCATCAAAGTAAAATCCAAACATTTAAACTATCTTCTTACAAAAACTCAACTAAACTATAAATTGAAATGGCAATTGATGATTAAAAATTTTTCAAGGTTCTGTGGCGTAAATTGACATCGCCTGTCACTCAATACATTTTTATATCGAGAAAACGATCTTTCAACATCGCAAGACGTAATTGGTGCGAACTTCAAAGATGCTAATTCGCTTGGCTCAAAGTCCAGAACCTCCTGACACTCTCCTTTGAACACTGTTGAAACGTTCACGTTTGCCAACCAGGATTGCGTCTGAGAACATTTTCAAATTTTGCTACCACTTCTTTCCCTACGTTACCAGGAACCTGGCTCAGCTCCTTCCTTAAATTGGCCATGATGTAGGCCAGGTCTCCTCGAAGGGTTAGACACGATAAGGCCTCCTTCGCTTCTCCTATCACGACTGCCTCATGCTCGTCTAAGTTTTCAACGACCTGCAACAAAAAACAGAATTAAGATGAAATTTGCTTTGCTGCTTTTGAAATGGCTGTAGAAGAATGTACTAATTAAACTGAATATGTTTCGTACCTTGGCAATTTCGCTGATATTTTCAGCATAATACATGGCAGCTTGAAGCCAGGAAACCCATTGAGTCAAAACTGGCTGAGGTGGCAAGGGTGTTTCTGGAAGAGCTGCCTTGAAAGCAGCAATTCGTGAAGGTGCCTTGAGAAAGACCTTCACCGACGATACAAGTGCATTTACGTTCCGAAAATGTCCCAGGATGTTTTCTGCCACCCGATGGACAGCATGAGCCAGGCAAGTCACATGCTGAAAAACAAACTTAATTACTGCGCCATGCATTAAAATAAATCAAATTAACAACAAACAAAAAGCTATTATTCTCTATTCATTATAAGAACCCAACATAACTTAATAATTTCTTTAGATACCAATCTTTTTTTTTTTTGAAACTACAGAAAACGACAATTTTTAGGGTAACTAAATTATAAAATGCATTAGTCGAACGTCGAAGTTGGTTGTTCGGTTAATTAAATTAATATTAAAATAATTTAAAACAACTTGTTTTTCACCACTCTTTACCAATTATCTTTAGGATGCTATTAAATTCGGAAAAGCTCACATTATCACTCATTGTTGGAGCGTCAAATTCCCTCGCATGCATTTGTTTACATCGAGTGGGTTTGTTATTTTGGATAGAGAATAAAAAATGTTGCAACGTACCTCTTTGGAACAAGGTTGGCAGAAAATAACTACCATCCGTAGTGAAGTTTGGGTCCTTCTTGATCCACTGCCTGAACAGAACACTTTTGGCTGTCTTGTCCTTAGGCATTTTTTCTCACTTATAAAAAAAGCTGTAAGCACAAACGTGAGATTCTATTTAGCAAAAGCACTTGAACAAAGACACCACGTTGCACGCACCAAACAAAATGATCGAGGCCGAACGCGTCACAATGACGTATTGTGATCTGATTGGCTGTATTTGGCTGACATATTGTGATCTGATTGGCTGTGCTGGTTGCCTCAGGACTAGCCTGTTTTTCCATCCCCTGCCCTATTTAGGCCTACAAGTTTAAAAAAAATGTGAGTTATTTTGCTTTACTTAGTACAATAAAATTAAAAAAGGCATATATAGGCACGTATTTTAAAATTAGGCACTAACCATCAAAATAGGCGTTTATAGGCACTATAACATTTAATTATATACATCCCACAGTCCCGAAATGGATTTCTCTAAAAGAAGCCTATGAATCTATAAACGGGAATAAAAAAGGCAAAAAGGGCAAAATCCGGTCTCTAGTGATAAGCATGATCTTCCTGACCGGAATCGATGTTGGTTATCATTTTTTTTCTGAGTTTCCCCATTAACCCCACCCCCTCCCTCATTACCCCCTCCCTCATTACCCCACCCCTCTCCCCCAATACCCCCTCCTCCACCCCTCTCCCCCATTTACCCCACCAATTTTTTTTCTGAGTTTCCCCATTAACCCCACCCCTCCCCCATTACCCCACCCCTCTCCCCAATACCCCCTCCCCCACCCTTCCCCCATTACCCCCAAGGGGGGAAGGGGGCTGTCACCTTGCAAAGGATTTACTTTAATTTTTTTTTGGTTACATATATACAGGGGTTAGACAAAATAATATGAACACCCGCCGATTTCACCGGTTATCTTTACGGACTGCTCAGACACAAAGTAAACGGTCAAATGATTGGCAAACCTATTTAAATGCGTAACAGAGAGTGTATACGTCATGTTATAACCAGTGGTGGGCACGCGCAACGATTTTTGTAGCGCCGCAACCGCAACCGCAACTCTGCTGAAATAGTTGCGCCGCACGCGCAAGCGCAACCCTTTTCAAAAAGTTGCGCCGCAAGCGCAAGCGCAACCAAAAATGTTGCGCCGCAACTTTTTGCGGCGCAACTGCTCACCTTTGCATTTAACGTATATCTGCAGTGGTGGGCACGCGCAACGATTTTTGTAGCGCCGCAGCCGCAACCGCAACTCTGCTGAAATAGTTGCGCCGCACGCGCAAGCGCAACCCTTTTCAAAAAGTTGCGCCGCAAGCGCAAGCGCAACCAAAAATGTTGCGCCGCAACTTTTTGCGGCGCAACTGCCCACCTTTGGTTATAACCCTCACGTTGTTTTTACAGATCTGAGTGAATTATGAATTAGCAGTTATGAAAGACCTGTCAGACTTCCAAAGAAGGCAAATTGTCGGAGCGCGGATGGCTGGTGCATCGGTGACGAAAACCGCTCAGATGTTCAATGTATCCAGAGGAACTGTCTCTATGGTCATGTCTGCATACCAAAACCATGGAAAGACAAGCACCGACAAATGCAATAGTGGACGCAAGAAGAAGCTGTGTGATCGAGACCGCCGGATGCTAAAGCGCATTGTGACAAAGAACCATAAGACCACAGCTCCAAAAGTGACTGCAGAGCTTAACCAGCATCTTGCAAGCCCGGTATCGACCAGAACTGTACGTCGCGAGCTCCATGGAGCTGGATACCATGGGAGGGCTGCAATTGCCAAACCCTTCCTTTCGCACATCAACATTGAGCGGCGCAGAAAATGGTGTAATGACCATAAGAATTGGTCAATGGACCGGTGGAAGAATGTAGTCTACTCCGACGAATCCTCCTTTACGCTATTTCCATGTTCCGGTCGAGTTTACGTCTGGAGACAGCCTAAAGATGCTTATGACCCCGACTGCCTGACCCCAACCGTTAAGCATGGAGGCGGATCTGTGATGGTTTGGGCAGCAATATCGTGGAATACTCTTGGCCCAGCTGTAGTACTGCACGGTAGGGTTAACGCCCAGGTCTATCTGTCAATATTGGCTGACCAGGTCCATCCCATGGTCCAAACGCTGTTTCCCAATGGCGGCGCCGTCTTCCAGGATGATAATGCACCAATCCACACCGCTGGGGTCGTTAAAAACTGGTTTGAAGAGCATGTTAGTGAAGTAGAACCCTTGGATTGGCCTCCACAATCCCCGGATCTTAACATTATCGAGCATCTGTGGTGTCAGTTGGAGCAGCAGGTCAGAAGCCGATTCCCACCGCCGGCGTCTTTGGAGGAACTGGAGCAGGGTTTGCTCGAAGAATGGCTCAGGATTCCTCTAGCCACTGTCCAAAAGCTGTATGAATCAATTCCCCGACGCATTGCAACTGTTATTGCCGCTAAAGGAGGACCAACTCCATATTAAGAATAAAAACCGCCATTTATCAAGGTGTTCATATTATTTTGTCCAACCCCTGTATATCGCATCTATTTTTCTGAGTTTCCCCATTAACCCCACCCCCTCCCCCATTTTGTGCCAAAATTATGATTAAAATTGAAGAAATGGGAAGAACTGTACCCCTAAAAGGGGGGGCAGGATTTATGTTCGAGAATTTTTTTTTAGCATGGGCACTGCACAATAAAAAGACGCATCGAATGGTGAAAACCACATTGTTCTACACCAGTTGTAGCGACCTGTAGATGTGCGCAAAAAAACTGTTACATATAGTACTATATATATAAGGCTTCATTTCTGAAAAAGTATATTAGAAGTAACGAACAAAAACTTGAAAAATCAAATTTTGCACAAATTCAATTTTGCCTTCATCTTTCGGTTTTATTTTTATCAAAAAAATGTAGAGGTGTCACAACATTTGAATTTTTTCTCAAATATATTTCTAATTATATAACAGGTTTAGGTATACACAGTACACACTAGTCACTGAAATGTAATATATTGTCTTATTTACCTACAATTAGTCTTTCCAATAATGTACTCGTAGTCGTACATCCTCGAACAAAATTGGTTGAAGCTCGTGATAGCCTGATGAGAACAAATGAGTTCGAAACCGGTCAGTGTCTAGTTTTTCATCGCTATTTGTGCGCTCAAATTATACATATTTCACTCAGTCTGTTTGAAGGCTACCCGCTGATAGCAAAAACGAAATGAATTTTCGGCATCAAAATTATAATAGTGGTTATTCAAATATTTGTCATTCACTAACTACGTGAATACATTACAATCTGTCACAACCACAATAGTTTATATAGCGCACTTAAGGCAGTGGTTAATTGCTAGGCCGTTGGCTCAGTTGGTTAAAACTTGTGGCAATGCGTATCATATTTCTATATTTTTGTCACGATTTTATTTAATACACTTCTTTTGATATATTTGCTATATTACCATGTATGTATCAATTTGTTTCTATATGTACCAGTTTTTTTACCAGAAATAAACACTATTATTATTACTATTATTATTATTACTATTGTTAATACTCCTGTCTGTGGTTATGATACATGTCCAAACTTGCCTCCCGGCCGCGGATGTAATAAACACAAATGTCATGCTAAAAAAATTGTTCGCTCGGCCGATTTGGTGCCCCCAAAGAACCGGCGCCCAGGGTACGAGCCCCCCCTTGCCCCCCCTCGCTACGCCACTGAATACCAGTCTCTCTCTCTCTCTATATATTATATATATTGTATAACCTTTGGTTAGCTTCCGCCCGAATTGTTCATTCTGACGAAGGTCAAGCTTTTCACTCCACCTTAGACCTACAGTTTAAAGTGGAATCCGAACCACGCCCCATCAGCAGCCCAGCGTCTTAACCACTAGGCCACCCAGGGTACCCATTTATCTACCAACCAATTTCTTTATTGTGTGGAAGGATAAACAGCTGGGTTTTGCTGCGCGCCGGCTGCCGTCACCGGGTCTCGAACCTGGGGCCGGTGGGTTCGTAGTCAGCGACGCTAATCACTACACCACCACTATATGTAGTGGCAGAGACGTTTTCAAATACTTTGACGATGTTCCAGCAACACAAACACAACCAAGATGACGTCACACAAGTACGCCTAAGATGACGTCACATCGCGAGGATCCACTCAAGGTATGTCCTTATCTTTTGCCTCACACCCAGGGCCGCCGAGAGGGCGGGGAAGCCGGGATAAATCCCCGGGGCCCGGAAAGAGGGGGGATAAAATCTAAGAATATTAATAAAGCAATTGATTAAATAACAGAGAGGACATATAATTAATGAACATACATTTTATAGAGATTATCATAGTTAAACTGAAACAGATAAAATATTATCCGCGGTCCACCAATGCCCAAGACCGACTGACAGATCTGGGAACCATTGTAATTGAAAGCCAGTTAGCCCATACTTTAAATTTCATGAGAATCATTTACCACTTTGCTAGAGAGAAGGCAAAGAAAGTACATTTCTAATTGTGAAATTCTTGCAGTAAACAATTGTCTTGCCTGCATGGACTGGTACTGCATTTGTAAATTGTATGGTGATAGAATTAATATAATTGACTCGAAAAATAATGGTCATTTTCTTCTGAGTTGTTTATTCATACTGTATGTTTTGAATAGTGACTTGGACATATAATCAGTTTGCTTGTCATACCCGTAGCCACGTTGAGGCAGACGAGGCGGCCGCCTCGTCTGGTTGAACGGACATTTTGGATCAATGATTAAATTGAATTTCAAAGGAAATCTGAGGAAATTGACAGAAATAGGATTTTACCTGTCTCGTACAAATTATATTATTAATTATTTTTAATTTAATAATAAATAATTATAATTATAATTAATAAAATTATATATAAAATAATTACTAATTTTTTATTATTATTAATTATGAAGTACAAAAATTCGATTTGACCTCGAGTCGTACAAATCCAGCGCTCTTTAGCACTTTTTAGGCAAAAGTTATTACTGTCTAATTCACTCTCAGTTACCAATTTACCAATTTTGGCCGGAACCTCCGGCTTAGTGTTTTTTCCTCCGGCCAATTGATTTATTTCAGTATTTATATGTGTGTGTGTGTGGTCCATCGTTTCATCTATTTAGGGTTTATATATTATAGTCCTGCTATTTTAAATTATTAAGTCTTTAATAACTTAAACTTTATAAAAGTCGACTTTCTATGCTTTGTGTGTGCTAATTTCTCTAAATTTCCCATTGAACAGAATATCCTCAGGTTATGAAACTTATGATGTCTTGCTGAATGCTGAGTAAAGTAGCCTATATCAAATCAATTATTAATACAATCACTGATCACTCATAAAATAAATTATTATTACAGTCACTGAGAACTGAAATATTAATACAATCACTGATCACTCATAAAATAAATTATTATTACAGTCATCTAAGAACTGAAATATTCGGATAGGTGCAGAAATGAGGTTTTATAGTTTTATAGAATTAAAACTAAAAGTTGTCAGAATTGAGTTTGGTGTACTTGGCACCTCCGGCCGGAGCAGGAGGTTTTCTAAAATGGCCGGAACTCCTGCTCGGCGGCCGGGGTATCACTAGTTACCATACGCTCAAAGTGCATGATTTTGTGCTAGGATTAAAAAAAATTTCTGAAGGAGCATGGCCCCGGACCCCTTAGTAGGGCTATTTTCGCCCCCGTCTGTTTTTAAGCTCTGGCTACAGCCTTGCTTGTTATGTACATAAAAAACATTCAGAATAAAATACTGAGTAAACAGGGGGCTCATATACCAATCCTTACCCGGGGTCCGGGGCAGCTCTCGGCGGCCCTGCTCACACCTCAACCTCGTTACAAGGACTACCTCAAACATTCCACGCCACCATCGCACCTCGACTCTTTCTCTTCGAAGAACAGTGACACGAGAGCTCCCACCATGTGAACACCATTTGTGCAGGCCCTCATTTAGGCCTGGTGTCATTTACCTGGCTTTATATAAAAACTAATCATTACCTCGCGCGTTATTAATATTGAAGTCATTATTATATTGAAGTCATTATTATATTGAAGTCATTATCATAGTGAAGTCATTATTCCAGTGCACATTTAATTTCAACTGTAAACAACCAACTTATATTTCGTCTCATTCATAAATCACTTATTTTGCTTAATAAAGCAAGAAAACTCATTCCATCAATCAACCTAATTAATAACATTATTTGATCTGAAAAGATCATGGTGACCCTAGCCTCAGCAGCATCATCATTAACAATCAATTATAACTATTTGCTATCCCCCAAACGGAAAAGATCCCTATTATCAATTAACCATTATTATCATCATTATATATATATATATATATATATATATATACACACAAATTGTTATCATCATTATAGAATGTGAGTAATAATTACACCTCGAACATATCGCGAACATATTTTTTTTAAAAGGAAACAACGTATAAGAATTTTTTTAAATAAACATTTAATACAATAATATTTGTATTTATTGATTTGTTTTATTTATTTATTTTCTAATAATGAAAATGGATTCAGTTGTAGTTTCTTTGTGCAGGAACGAGTGGACAAGGACAAATGCCTGCAAAAATGCCTCCTCCCCGTTGAAGAAAAAGGGGAAAACCGAAATCAAGGTCTAGCGTTTTCGAAGCGCTTGGACACTCTGCGTTCGAAAGATTGGAGGTCATAGACAGGGGGAAAGATGGACTGAGGAAAGTTATTCCAGAATTGACCGGTTGAGTAGATGAAAGACTGAGAGATTGCGTTAGAGAGTTGGACAGAAAAGGAATGAGAATGTATTAAAAGTCTGGTACTGCAAGTTCTCCTCAAAGGAGGAGGTACGCAGTTAGAGAGTTCAGAAGAGCAATGTCTGTTATAATAGCGATAATAAAGAGAGGGTGAGGCAACATTGCGGAGAAGAGTGAGGGATTGAAGAGTCAGTAAGAGACGAGGAATTGATGAGATGAAAAACCTTTGATTCCATCCGGTCAAGTAGAACTGTGTGCAGTGGCGGATTAAGGCCCCCTGGGTCCTAGGCACCAAGACTTTTAGGAGCCCTTTCTCTTAGTTTTTAAAGTAATAAAAACAGTAATATAATACTAAAAAACGGGTTTATTGTTTTCTTATTTACAACACACGTTTTTAAAGTTATAAAAAATAGTACGGTTGTATAATACTAGAAAAGGTTATTTGTTTTATTATTTACAACACTCACTTGCGTTGTTTTAGCAGCAAATCTACCTGCAAATTTGTCTAAATATTCATCACTATTCAGAGCTCTCCATCAAAGTAGGCTATTGCATTTTATTATATTTCACTGTAGACTGTACCTTGGTGTATCTGCAATAACCAGTGATTAATATTTCAACAATATTAAGCTATCCACGTATCCTGAGTGTGCCGACAGCATTGCATTGGAATATGGACATTTTTTCTGAACCTTGGGGACCCCTAAAAAATTTTAACCCGTTGGGAGGGTCGCTCTGGGCACGTGCCTACTGTGCCTAATAGGTAATCCGCCACTGACTGTGGGTTGAGCCACCCCACATATGAGAAATCTACTCCATACAGGTGCAGACAAGACCCCTGTACAGAGACAGCAATTGAAAGGGGTGAAGAAACTGCGAAGCCGGAATTGCACACCTAATTTCTTAGAAGCTGTTTTAGAAAGAGAGTGGAAGTGATCTTTTCAGGAAAGATTATAAGAAAAGGAAACACCAAGAATGTTAAGAGAAGAGGAAGGATTAAGTTCTGTATTGTTGAAGATAAGGGGATATTCGTGTAGAAGATTGTGACGAATAGACAGATGGAGGAACTCAGGTTTTTAGGGGGCATTAAAAACCTTAGGGGGCATTAAAAACCACAAGAATGAACAATTTGAGTGGAAGCAAAACCGAGGCTTTTTACTAAGGTCTCACACACACACACATACATATATATATATATATATATATATTTATTAACCTCTTCGTCTATGGCCTTGGTTGGTTCGAAGTCGACGGGGGTTCTGGTTAGGAGGCAGCAACGGATTTGTTACTCACAATAGTTTCTTCTATACTACTCTCCGATTATAGTGGATCGGAGGATTCTGTGAAAACTTACTAAATTATCTGACGGTTCACCGATTCTTCTTATAACGTATCGGGAAATTATTTTTCTCTACTTTATTGACTGAGTTCTCGGACAAGAGCACGGCTCGAAGGTAAAGATAAAAAACTTTCTTTTACTGTAATTTACTGCTAAAATGTACAGGTAATACTCAGCCTCTGAGTTAGATTAGACTTTTACAGGGGGGAGAGGTTCGACCTCTTTCGACCATGGCTCAGGCCGGAATTTAAAAGTGAGGAGGCCTTCAGCCTCTTCGAGGCTTCGAGCCTCTTCGAATTGCGCACCTGAAAGGCTGCTAAGACAGGAGTGTCTCTTATTTTACAAATACAAGCCTCATATAAGTCTAAATGTTGGGGGAGTGCAGTTGAAAGTTAAGTTCCCCCCGTTTAATGGAGATCTACGTTAAGCCTAATTTTAAACACAGGATTAGAATTTTCAAAGATTCCAAAATAAAACGAAAAAAACAAAAAACAAAAAATAATAATCGTAATATCGCCCAGTATACATTCCTAAATGGCGACAATTTCGTAGTATTACATTGAGTACAATCTAAGTACATTATTAAGTACATTGTAATTTTGGTTTACTACAACTATGATTATAATTACGAATTAATTCACATTCACTTATTATCGTCAATTACAATTAAACAGTTAACTATAGTTTTTTTTACAGTGTTTCATATTTATAGACAATTAGGATGTTAGGAGTATAACAAAGTACATGGGCACATACGGTGTGTGTGTTATATATAATATATATATATATATATATATATATATATTATATATATATAACATAACACACATAATAATGGTTTATAAATTAGAAGCGAGCTAGAGGAGATTTTCATCTCAGAAGCGCTCGTTTTTGCTGCTGCCAGCGGAATTCGAACACTCGTATAAGCATTTATGAGATTGCGAGAAATTAATTAATTTAAAAAAACAAATAAAAAGAATACATGTTAACGTATGTACATGTACGTAACTATGTACGTAATCATCAGTGGTGGGCACCGTTAACCAAAAAGTTAACTTCGTTAACCGCTAATCCGTTAACCAAAAAGTTAACTTCGTTAACCGTTAATCCGTTAAACATGTAACGGAAGTTACCGATAAACCGTTAACGTTAACTTTTATTATAAAAAAAATGAAAAACACAATATATATATAATTTAATTTTCCCTCTTCTTCTCGTTCTCCATTTTGTCCATGAGATGCATGTTGCCCTTCATGAAAATTAGCATATCAAAGTTTTCATCAGACAGGGATGATCTCTTGGCCCTCAGGATGTCCTTGCCCATAGAGAACAGACGCTCCACTGCAGCACTGGAGGGGATGGCTGTGTTGAACTTGATGAACAAGTCCACCAACACTTGCTCACCCAAGAAGGCAGCATCTGTCAGCAAGTCCTTGGAGTTGGTCTCCAGCCAGGTCTTGACCAAGTTCTGGGCCTTGCCCTTGAGTGACCTGTGGCTTCTGCTGCTCTCTTTTGTCTGGATGACAGCACTGAAGAAGTCATCCTCCTCCTTCTCCTCGTTGTTGCTGCCTCCACTGTTGCTGCCCACTTCGTTGGATGTGGTACCTAGAAGTACCGCCAGGACATAAAGGGTTAAGGTGAAAACGCTCCCATTGTAAGACATCAATTGACTTAATTTATGTCATCAAAGTGACATGAGAATTGAAATCTTACCTGATCAGTTTTTGGTTCTTGAAATGTATCAAGGAGACTACTAATAAGGTACTCACAGACATATTATAAATATACATGACTTACTTGACAACGATTATTTTTAAATATTCACTAGCACAAACATGTTGCGCAAGAGACAGACTGCAAATGAAACGAATGTAGTTATTTGTTGTAATTGTTACATATATATTATTGAAAGTGCCTTAAAATGCTCGTGATATTTCTTGAAAGAAGTTGAAACATTCAACTCAAATGGCAAATCTTTCCGCCTGATTTTACAGTCGACCATGTTTTGCTCAAACCAATGCCATAAATAACTACCATATTTGGTAAGACACAAATTGTGGCGACGGAAACAAATATATCGCCTGATTTTGCACTGCGGAAATGGAAATTCGTTCATCACTATTAACAGTGGTGGATTAATTGCGCACCTGCTCAGCACTGAAAATAATAGAAACTTTTAAACGTTTATTTATGAATTTTTTGGGTTAACGGACTTGAGTTAACGGAAGTTAAATGTAACGGAAGTTAATTAGTCCGATAATGATTTTCAAAGTTAACTTAAAAGTTAAATCGTTAACGAAAAAGTTAACTTCGTTAATTAACGATTAACGGTTTGTGCCCAGCTTTGGTAATCATGATCATCAGGGGACATGTACGAATGCACAAAATATTGTACACATATTGGTAGTCACACGACAGGTTGACAATGGTAGACAATAGGTAGCTGAATGAATAATTAATAAAATTAACAAAAGATAAAGGTCAAGAAGGGACATGGATGTATGAATGAACAACATATAAATAATGATAGGTTAAAGAATTTACCATACATTGAATATGAAAGATATCCACATACTAAATACGTGATTCAGTATTCAAGGTATGGAAAACGTGAAGGGAATTAAGTTACTTTATGATGTCATAGTTATTCAAATTATGTCATACGTACAGTATAACTGTATAAGTCATTATTGGGAGAATTTAAAAGAGATGAATTAGAGAAATACAGTAATGAATAAAGAAGTACAAACACGGGTTCAAATCATGCAACATGTATGCATTAGCAATTTTTGGTTCAATCATATGCAGAAGTAACTCAATATTAGAATTATTCATCCTTGGGAAATTCTTGAATAAATATCCATCCTCCATATACATATCTTCCAGTAACTGGTTCCCGCTGTAGAGGTATCTTGCTGGTAAAGTATGTTCTTATCCACCATCTCCTTTTTCCGCCAGTGTCATTCGCAATTTTGTATTTAGATTTATCACTAGGCTTGGTGAGTCTGTCAGTAAGATAATAGAAGCCATGGTTAGTGGACTTGTCTCCGATATATTTTATAAATCTCAAATCTGGAAGCATTGACGTAGGCAACTGTATGTTCATTATGCACAGTGATTCACTGGCCCACTTAGTCAGTGCTCCAGACAACTATCTCTTAATCTTCTATGGGCCACTTGTATAATGTTTGTACCTGTTGAGTCTGAAATAAAGTGTTTGTTTGTTGTTTGTTTGTTCCTTTGACATACTTCTTCCGTCGACATTGTTGTTGCGACAGAAAGGTTTCTTTAGTGTACACGGACAACATTATTGCTCAACCCATTGCCAATATATTGTACTACAAATGTTGGTAAATTGCTGTGAATACTTGCTCAATATATTGCGCCATATGTTGCTTTAGTGTGTACGCACCTTTAGGCTTACTGCAAACTGGTGAAGTTCTAGAACTGTAGACTATTAGAAAGACTTAATAATAGTAGTTCCAGCCTTCAAAGAATTTGAACCGATAGATTTGAAATAAGCTGATGGATTACACTGTAAGAGTCGGGTTTATTATTATAGACCTTTACAAGTTTACGTAGATAATTAACTAAATGCCAGGGTCACCAGCGCCCAAATACTAGATTGGCATCCAGCACTGCGGCGCAAATATTAATTTTTAATAAAAAAGGGAAGGACTGATTATAAAATCATCAATATGAATTTTGTATTTTATTGACAACGATTAATAAATTATATGCAACAATTATTTATAAATGCAAAGGGGATTTTTACCCGTAACAACTTTGACATATAATGGAGAATTAAATAGTGGCACCGTTTAGCTAATATATAACAGTCTGCAACTAATACTGATAAACAACTAATGGAACTAATATTAATATACAAATAATGTTAAACAACTAATAGAATTAATATTAATATACGAATAATATTGTGCAAATAATATAGAAATAATATTAATATATAAATAATGTAACACTGATAATAATAAACAACTAATAATAGCCACAATGACAACCTTGTCACGAAGAACCTTTGCTTGCTGGCGCCGTGTTTTCAAATAATAAAATGTGTAACGGCGTCCTTTGTGTTGTTGTACATAAGCTTGTTTTTACTATACAATTTTACCAACAAGCCAAAATAATCCTTAAAAGCCAATTCATGTCTAGTCACACCACACTGAATGCTTAAGAATTAAATTTGATCACTGGACATGTTTAACTTGTATTTATTTATTTATTTAGATTTAAATATTTCACTCATGCCAATTTGTGGCAGTTTTCACTAATAAAAAATAATCTTGTGGTGCAAGGCACTACAAGTACTGCCCCCCAAAAACATGGTTGTCAGGGGTAAAAAAAAAAAACACTTAAATGTCAAAGCGCACTGGCTTACGAATGACTCTTCCAGAACGAGTCATTGTTTGCTTTTGGACGGCAATATCCTGCAGCACTGGTTCTGAAGGCATGGATGGTGCTACAGGTGCAGTAGGGACATTGGGGGAAGGGGATTCTTGGTGCCTGTGCAATGGGGCCACTGGCTGGTTCAAAGACAGTTGGTTGCGATAATGAAGGAGAATTGGAAGAGGGATGATAGATTGTTGTACCCTCGGATGAGGTGGTGGTACATAGGATTTAGGAAGGGTAGATTGCTGTACCTGTATATGAGATGAAGGTACAGAAGATTGAGGAGGGATAGGTTGCTGTACCTGTATTTGAGGTGGAGGTACAGAAGATTGAGGGAGGATAGGATCTTTTGTTGGAGAAAAATCAAGGTATGCTGGTTTCAAGCGGTCCACAGAAACGGTTTCACGCTTGCCCACCTTGTCAATGATGAAAGTTTTGGGTCTACGGTCTAGCACAAGGAAGGGACCATCATAGGGACAGTGAAGAGGGTAGCGGTGAGCATCATGTCTCAAGAAAACATGTGTGCAAGTTTGTAAATCAGGGGAAACGAAGGTAGTTTGTGAAGTGGAAGTTCTAGGTGCTGTGGGACGAATTTGCTTCATAACAGAGCGTAATGTCTTGACATACGAAGCAGGATCACATGTGGGGTTAATGGGTGTAGGTGTGAAAAATTCTCCGGGTAACCGGAGTGTGGTACCGTAAACTAATTCTGCTGCAGAGCATGCAAGATCAGTCTTCAGAGCAGTACGAATTCCGAGTAGGATTAGGGGTAGCCTGTCCACCCATGTAGTAGATGGATCAGTGGCTCGCAAGGAACTTTTAAGTTGACGATGGAAGCGTTCTACCACCCCATTGGATTGCGGGTGATAGCTTGTTGTTCTGATGCGCTCAGTCCCAAGAAGGAGCATGAGTTCCTTCCATAAGGCCGATTCAAACTGGGCACCTCTGTCTGTGCAAATGGTTGCAGGTATTCCAAAACGGGAAACCCAACATGAAACAAAGGCATGAGCTACTGCAGAAGCAGTACAAGAAGTCAAAGGAACAGCTTCTGGCCATCTTGTGAACCTATCAATGACAGTGAGAAGATAGGTATAACCTCGAGAAGAATAGAGGGGGCCGACTATGTCTAGATGTATGGCCTCAAAACGAGCCTTCGGCAAAGGAAAGGTACCAATTTCTGACTTTGTGTGTCGGTGAACTTTGGCACGCTGACATTGAAGGCAAGATCGAGTCCAATTGCGGATATCTTTGTTCATACTTGGCCATACAAACCTAGCTGCAATTAATTTTTGGGTGGCCTTAATTCCGGGTGAGAAAGGGAATGGAGTTTAGCAAAAACAGCTCTTCGCAGCCCTTGTGGGACCAACGGTCGAATATGCTCAGTCGAGACGTCACACAAAATTTGTAAGTCTGACTTGGGTTCAACTGGTAAAGAGCGGACTTGCAACGAAGTGGGTGAATTAATAAGAGCTTGGAGGTCTGTATCCGTGGACTGAGCCTTAGCCATCTCTGAAAGGTTGATGTGAGAGTGTCCAGGGTCAGAAATTGCTGAGATGCGAGACAGCGCATCCGGCACAACATTCAAAGAACCTGAAATGTGTCGAATGTCTGAAGTAAATTGAAGAATAAAATCAAGGTATCTTCTCTCAGTAGGAGCATGAGAGTCTGATTGAGAATGGAGAGCAAATATTAACGGACGATGATCCGTAAAAATGCTAAAGTCACGTCCTTCCAGGAATGACCTGAAATGACGGATGGAGAGGTATATCGCCAGCAACTCTCGACCGAAAGTGCTGTACCTCATTTGTGAAGGTGAGAGCTTGCGTGAAAAGAATGCGAGAGGTTCCCAAACGCCTGAAACAAGCTGCTGGAGCACTCCTGACACGGCAACGTCAGAGGCATCAGTGGCTAAGTTCAGAGGAGCGTCTGGTTGAGGGTGAACAAGGCATGTAGCTTGTGCTATAGCCTCTTTTGCTTGTGAAAAAGCATTGGTAGCTTCGGGGTTCCACAAAACTACAGTGGATCTGCCCCTTTTTGATTGGCGAAGAAGAGAGGTTATGGGTGCAAGAATGTTTGCACACTGAGGAATGAAGCGATGGTAGAAGTTTACCATCCCTAAGAAGCGGCGAAGTTGCTTTTGAGTTTGCGGTTGTGGGAAAGACCTTATCACAGATACTTTATTTTCGAGAGGAGAGATGCCCTTCGAAGTAACCTTGTGTCCTAAGAAGGTGAGTTCATCTACAGCAAAGACACATTTTTCAGGGTTTAGCAATACACCATATTCTGCCAACCGAGAAAAAACTAAGCGTAAATGTTGAATATGTTCTGAGGGAGAAGAACTTGCGATGAGAATGTCATCGACATATGTGAAAGTGAAGGAGAGACCTCTCAACACTTCATCAATGAAGCGTTGAAAAGTTTGGGCCGCATTACGCAGTCCGTATGGCATTTTTGTCATTTCAAATAACCCAAAAGGGGTTGTTATAGCAGTTTTATGTATGTCTTCAGGGTGTACAGGAATTTGATGAAAGGCTCGCACCAAGTCAAGGCGTGAAAATACTGTGGTGCCATGGAGAGCAGAAGTAAAATCGTGTAAGTGAGGAAGGGGATAGCGATCTGGAATCGTGTTGTCATTCAAAGCACGATAATCTCCACATGGACGCCAGTCTCCAGGTGTAGGTTTTGGGACCATGTGTAAAGCAGAGGCATACGGGCTACTTGAAGGCCGTATAATACCGAGTTCGAGCATGTGTTCAAACTCTCGTCTCACAATTGCAAGACGATCTGGAGCTAAGCGACGTGGGCGGGTGAAAACAGGTGAGCCTACCGTATCAATACGGTGGACAACAGAGTGTTTAATAGGGGTATCCTTAGAACAGGGTTGAGTAAGGGAAGAAAATTCATTTAGGAGCTGCTCTATAGCAGGTGAGCACTGTGGCAGAGAACTTGCCAATAATGAAGAGGGGTGCGCGGTAGGAGAACCAATTACTGAAAGATGTGTGGCATTATCAATTAATTGTGCTCTACGAACATCAACTAATAAATCATTAGCAGAAAGAAAATCAGAGCCTAACATTGGGGTATATACATCCGCGACAAGAAATATCCAGCGGAAAACACGTCTAAGTCCAAGAGAAACTGAAATAGAACGACGTCCATAAGTGTGAATAGATGAAGAATTAGCTGCACGTAAAATGAAAGGAGAAGGTCCGTTTGCACGGTCTGCGGCTGTTGCAGGATAACACTGTATTGAGCTCCAGTGTCAATAAGGAATGCATAGCCTGAAAGTGGATCATGCAAGGTGAACGTTGGACCAGGTGGTGCAGTAGTTTGTGAATCATTAAATTTTTGTGGAGGAGGTTAGTATTGCTGTGGGAAGGAGTTTGTGTTGTATTTGAAGGATTATTGTAGGTATTAAATTAGTTGTAGTTGAATAAGTAGGTTTGCAATTCTTTAACTTTACTTGCATACGTATGTGTTGGTTTGACAGTGTTAAATGAGGTAGTTGAGTGCGTAGTAATAGGTTGTTGATTATTTGTGGTAAAGGTTGGGTTGGTTGAGCTAGAGTAATACTTAGTTAAAATTGAGGTAGAATTAGATGGAGTAGTGTAGGGTTAGTTGAAGAAAGGATAGGTTGAGAGGCTGTAGCGTCAGACGCCTGTGACACCACCTAGTTAGTTTAAAGGAGGATTAGGAGTCCATGGACAAGGTGTGAGACAGCGCGTTGCACGATCTTTAAACTTTTCATGATACCAGCAAGGGGGGGTATGAACAGTAGACTGAGGTAAGGAAATAGGTTGAGAATGAGGCTGAGTAGTGGGGATTGAGGATTGAGGATGAGGTAAGGCTAATAGATTTGAATTAGGAGCAACCAACTGACCTGTTTGCGGTGGCTGTGGTTGTAGTAGAACGAGGCGTTGTCCAGGTTCATATTGGGAGGCTCTATTTGGACCAGAGGGTCGTCCTCGTCTTGAAGAACTTCTCTCTCGTTCCCTGTTGTTAGCTAGCTCTATTCGGAGAGCTTTAAATTCATCTTTAATTGTTTGTAGAATTTCGTTGGATACTTTAAGACATTGTGCGGCCAGACTCAGATTGTCGTCCTGCGTGGCACAGATTTGGGGGTGATGGGTGTGGTTATCTACTTGGCCAAGGTGGATTTCAATCATCATCTTATCAGCTGTTTTGGCCATAGTGAGGAGGTCTGTATCTTCTAGCATACAACGGAGCATTGGTCGTAGGGCAGTGGGGAGACCATTGAGGAAGCGGCGTCGCATTAAGGGTGAGTTTTTATCGTCTTCATTGGTCTGTCCAGCCAGGTCTTGCAGATGCCTCAGGAAGGCTGTTGGCGTTTGATCCCCAAGAACTTGGTCCTTGAGTAGAGCATTGAGTCGCTCTTCTTCTGATTGGCCGAGTCTCCTGACTAACTCGCTGAGGAGGCTCTCAAAAGCTTGGTCAGACGGAGGCAATAGAGTCACATCCCGCACTACTTTGTATATAGTGTAGGCAGGAGGTTCTTTGTGATAAGGAACTTGGTTCGTGGGTCCGTAATTCCTTTTATCGCGAAATAATCCGCAGTTGACTCACAAACATTCCAGGCTCTTCAGCGGTGAATTGTGGAGTGGTAGGCTGATACATTGTTAGAAGGTCTGTTATAGGTGGTGAATTTGGAGTACCACCGTTGGATGATCCTAGGTTGTTGTTGTTGTGGGTCATTGTGGCTATTATTTGTTACAAGGTACTAAAAAAATTACAAATGTGTCAAAAACTGACAAGATTTCAACAAATGTTGTTGAATGTAAATAATGGCTTCAGGTAAGCTTGGTTGAGTATGAGACTCATTGGAGTTATGAATGCCAATAACAAAAAGTTACGTAAAAAAATTTTTTTTTATGATGTAGCCCAATATTAGCAGAAAAATAGTCTGCGTATAGGCTGTTTGCAAAATATAAGTAAATTTGCACAAAAAAACTTTAGAAAACGCTGATTTTATAAAAAGGCAAAATAAAAGGAATATATTTTGCAATAGAATACACTTCCAGTACAGGTGAGTGCTTAGTACTAGTGAATTTAATAAAATTATAGATGCAGACTGAATATATTGACAAAAATTGAGAAAAAACTTTTAGAATTTTTTTTTGCATAAATTACGGTGTTTGGTCACTCCGGGAGGGTCACCAATTGTAAGAGTCGGGTTTATTATTATAGACCTTTAAAAGTTTACGTAGATAATTAACTAAATGCCAGGGTCACCAGCGCCCAAATACTAGATTGGCATCCAGCACTGCGGCGCAAATATTAATTTTTAATAAAAAAGGGAAGGACTGATTATAAAATCATCAATATGAATTTTGTATTTTATTGACAACGATTAATAAATTATATGCAACAATTATTTATAAATGCAAAGGGGATTTTTACCCGCAACAACTTTGACATATAATGGAGAATTAAATAGTGGCACCGTTTAGCTAATATATAACAGTCTGCAACTAATACTGATAAACAACTAATGGAACTAATATTAATATACAAATAATGTTAAACAACTAATAGAATTAATATTAATATACGAATAATATTGTGCAAATAATATAGAAATAATAATAATATATAAATAATGTAACACTGATAATAATAAACAACTAATAATAGCCACAATGACAACCTTGTCACGAAGAACCTTTGCTTGCTGGCGCCGTGTTTTCAAATAATAAAATGTGTAACGGCGTCCTTTGTGTTGTTGTACATAAGCTTGTTTTTACTATACAATTTTACCAACAAGCCAAAATAATCCTTAAAAGCCAATTCATGTCTAGTCACACCACACTGAATGCTTAAGAATTAAATTTGATCACTGGACATGTTTAACTTGTATTTATTTATTTATTTAGATTTAAATACTTCACTCATGCCAATTTGTTGCAGTTTTCACTAATAAAAAAATAATCTTGTGGTGCAAGGCACTACAACACTGCCCAACACCAATTTTGCTGATTTAATTCTAACACCTGTTTTTAGATAACTTTGGTGTGCTGATTTCAAAAATCACGTCAGGTTTTCGAGCAATCAAATACGGAGATATCGCATTTTGGCAGGGTTATGCCCAATTTTTTTTGTTTTCAAAAAATAAGTTTTTACATACTCAGAATCAGCATGGAAAAGTAAACAATTGTGCAGGGAGTGAACTTTAATATACAAGGGTAATATTGACACATAAAGTGATTAAAAGTGTTTAAATAAGCAAAAAATGAATCCATGATCATGACGTCACGCTCACACCTGGGGAAATCACAGATACCCAAGATTTTAATATGTTGTACATGACCTTTAGATTTAATGCACAGATTTGCGTATTCCACAGATAAAATTTTAACAGCAAAACAGCTGTTAACAGGTCTCAAAAATCATCAATTTTGATAAGTGCCCTTCATAGATCACTCAAAATAGGCATATTGCATTGCACATTGCACGAAAACCTGATGTGATGGACAAAATCTAAGGTGATTTTTTTAAATCAGCACATCAATATTATCCAGAAACAGGTCTTAGAATTAAATCACCAGCAAAAAATTTTTTTTTTGTTGGGCAGTGTTATTATTATTATTATTACCTAGGTTTTTAGTTTGTAGCTGGTTCCTTCTTGGTGCTACTTGTAGTTGCTGGGAAGAATGAAGGATACGAGAGGCAAGCTATCGCTTTGTTGGATATCTCTTTTAGGGGCCTCTCGTGTCCTCTTCTCTCCCTGTCGTTTGGGGGGTTGGCGTCTTGAAGGAAAAGCCGGTCGTTTTCAGAGTTTATTGAGTTCTTGGTTGGCTGAGGTTATTTTACAGAAGATTTTGTTATTCTATATACAGCTGAATTAATTAAATATATATATAAAAATTTATGTACAATACTTATTTATAAAGATTATATATGATTCTTAAAATTACACAATGATAAAATATATACAATTTGGTACGCGCAAAATTGGTTTGTCGGTAACTAATATAAAAATAATATAAATGCGGAAAATTAACTGCGCGGCCCCACACTACTGCCCACCCCGAGAAGCGGAGCACGTATATCAAAAGTAGAAATATTCGGGTCTTGATTTGAATCGGATCCTTCGTCCAGCTCGCGTTGATCCTCGGTCGGCCTCGTTTCCGGTTGTTGCGTTGTCCTGCGCGCCCGTCCTGAGGTCTGTATTTGCTACCTCCGAGGTGCGTCCTCCATCGTCCTTTTTCCTTGCGTGCTTTTTCTCCGATCCGATGTCGTCCGATTGTGCGCCCGGTACCTGTGTGGGACCTGAAACTATATACGCCGGTTTTAAACGATTAATTGAAATGGCTTCTGATGATCCGTTAGTTTTTTCTATTACGAAGTACTTATCGTGGCGTTCGAGAACACGGAAAGGTCCTTGATATGGTGCCTCGAATGGTTTTCGAACGCGGTCGATGCGTACCCATACGTGGCTTGATTTGTGGAGTTCCGATGGAATGAATGATTTGGGGGCTGAGTGAATGTTTCCTTGAGAGAGTTGGGCGAAATCGATTTGCGTCATTTTCTTGGCTAATTCGGAGATGAATTTTGAATTGGATTTTGACGACGAATTGGCGATCATTGGCCTCGGGCATAATAGGGTGGTTCCGGTGACGGTGGTGAACGGTGAATAACCCGATTCGTTGGGGAGACTGCGTAAACCAAGGAGAACTATGGGTAAAGCGGGGAGCCAATCTTGTTTTCGAGCGATGATTGCTGTCTTGATGGTGCGATGAGATCTTTCAATTATTCCGTTGGTCTGAGGGCGATACGACAAAGTTCTTAGTCGGTGAAATCCGATGAGAGCTGAGAGTTCCCTAAAGAGTTCGGATTCGAATTGGGATCCGCGGTCCGTTATGACTTGCAGTGGTACACCAAATCTTGAAATCCATACATCGAGAAATGCGTGTGCTATTGATGTGGCTGTAGTATCAATCAGAGGATATGCTTCTATCCATCTTGTGGCACGATCGATGCAGGTTAGGAGATATCTATATGGGGAAGGATATGTTTGACCGGGCAAAGTGGTTGGCGGTAAGGGACCGACGATGTCGATATGTACCGTTTCAAATCTTGAACTTGGTAAATCGAAGGGGGTTATTTCTGATTTTGTATGGCGAGAAATTTTTGAGGATTGACATGATTCACAATTTCGGGACCAAGTTCGAATATCCTTATTCATTGAGGGCCAAAAGTATCTTGATTTAATGATACGAAGTGATTGCTTGATGCCTGGATGAGAAATATTATGAAATTGATTGAAGATGGAAGATCGATGCTGCTTGGGAACAAAAGGACGGGGATATGGCGTGGATGTATCGCAATATAAAGTTGTATTTTCTGGAAACGGGAACGGCTTGAGACGTGGGAGAAATTCTTGCGTTTCTTGATCTTTTTGTTGAGATTCCGCGATTGCTGATAAATCGAAAGCGTCGATATGTACTGCGTTTACGTTGCGTGAAAGGCAGTCCGCTACGACGTTTTCGGATCCACAGATATGTATTACATCGCATACGTATTCCGTGATGGCAGACCAATGACGTTGTTGTCGGTCTGTCTTGGCTCGTAAGGGACTCTTGTAGGCAGAAACCATCGGTTTGTGATCCGTGAAGAGTATTACTTGACGACCTTCTAAAAATTGACGGAAATGCAGGACGGCTAGGTATGCTGCGAGTAATTCTCTATCGTATGCGGCGTACGCTTGCTGAGTTGTAGTTAATTTCTTGGAAAAGAAGGCGATGGGAACTGGTGTGCTGTCGATTATTTGATGAAGAACTGCTCCAGCTGCTATTTGTGAGCAGTCCGTAACTAAATGAAGGATTGAGCTTGATGGAAGAGGATGACAAAGCGTAACGGCGTTCCGTAGTGCATCCTTGACATCTTGAAAGGCTTGAATTGCTTCGTCGTTCCACTGTAGACTTGAGTTCCGACGATTTCACTTAAAGGTGAGACTAAATCGGCGTAACGGGGTATCATATGGCGATAGAATCCCGTCATTCCTAGGAATCTTCTGAGGCTTTGGTAATCTTGCGGTTGGGGAATATCTTGAATTTAGGAGACTTTGTTTACAGGAGGACGAATGCCTGCTGGGGAAACTTCATGACCCAGAAATTCAATTTTGGATTGCTGAAATATGCATTTTTCTAAGGAAATTCTTAAATTGTGTTCTTGAAGGATCTTGAATACGCGTTCTAAGTCTTTCAAATGGTCAACTGCGTTATTTGAATGGACTAAAATATCGTCGAGATACACAAATACGCAGTCAACTCCTCTGAAAATTGTATCCATGAAGCGTTGAAATGTTGCAGGGGCGTTTCTTAAACCAAATGGCATGTATAAATACTGAAATAAACCAAATGGAGTTGTTATAGCCGTTTTCTCGATATCTTCTGGGTGGACTGGAATTTGGTGATATGCTCTGACTAGATCGATTTTGCTAAAGCATGATTTTCCGTGCAGAGATGTTGACAGACTTCTTATATGAGGAAGTGGATATCTGTCCGGTTTCGTGACAGCGTTTAGGCTTCTATAATCACCACACGCCCGCCATTCGCCTGGTATCTTCTTCGGAACGAGGTGTAACGGTGAGGCCCATGGTGATTTTGAGGGTTCTATAATTCCATCTTGAAGTAAGTTGTTGAAAGTAGCCTTAGCTGAGGATAATTTATCGGGTGGAAGACGTCGAGGGCTTGCAAACACTGGTGGTGCGCTGCCAGTGTCGATGGTATGCTTGACAGTGTTGGTGGAAACTTTCTGCGGTTGAGCTGGTTTCAGTAGTGAGGAGTACTTGTCAAGCAGGTTCCTGATTTCTTGAGGTAATTTGTCGGTAGGGTTAATATTGATGAGGTGAAGGTCTTTGGATTGCACAGGTTTAGTAGTGGCTTGAAGAGTTGTTGCTCTATCCTTCAAAATGCCATGCTTGCAGTCCACAAGGATGTCATAATGGGATAGAAAATCGGCGCCGAGAAGTGGACTGGAGACTTGGGCGACGACGAATGGCCACCTGAATATTCTTCGTAATTTAGGAATTGATATGTCCAGTGTTACTTCTCCGAATATTTCGAGCGGCTGACCGTTTGCGGTGGAAATCTTTACTGCGGTTGGGTGGAGTTGACAATCATTGACACAAGTTGGTGGTAAAATTGAGATGCTCGCTCCTGTGTCAATGATAAAATTGACCTTCAGACTGGCGATGCGAGCTGCGACTGAGATCAGCGGCAGGCCGGACGTCGCGTTAATCACAGCCTGCTTATCTAGTTTTCCGACGTTTCTCTTGATGGTGAGGAAGATCTTGAATTTGGGCGTGACGAGGGGAGCAGCTTGGCGTCATCTTTATTTGGCCACTTGCACCATGGCCTGCAGGTCCTTGCTTGGGGGCCATAATAAAGGTGCGCGCGGCACACCACCGGCCGCTGATTCTCGCTGAAGGGTTTTAGGCCGATGGGGATATTCGTTCTTGGGCTTGTATTGGCTCGAGTTGACGTTGGCGCCGCGTAGCAGCTTTGTTGAGCGAACGGTATTAACTCATCGGCTAGTTTGCCGAGTTGAGTTAGCGTCAGCTCCTTTTGTGCTGCTACGACGGGCGCTATTGAGGATGGGAGCGCCTGGATGAATTTATGCTTCACCAAATCATCGCTGACGCCCACCTTCAGTGCCGTTTGGTGGATATCTTGAAGGAATTGGGAGGGCTTTCCAGTGAGAGGAGTGTTGGAGATGAGTCGTTCGAAGAGTTCTGGCTTCGTCTTTTCGTAATGACTCACGATTTCTTCTTTTAAATCGGTGTACGACTTGTTGGAGAGAGTTGCTGCTGAAATTCGTGAGACGACTTCGGGGGGTAACGAGGCTAGAACATGGAAAAATTTGGTCTCTTCGGATGTTATTCTGGAAATGTGGAATTGTGCCTCCATGATGGAGAACCATCCTGCGGCCGACGCTTCAGAGAACGTGGGTGGCTTGATGGTGACATGGTGCACTCCTGATTCAACAGATTCCATCTTGCGGGAATGTAATTCGGGTCTGCTGCTGCTTTGGTTCCGACCGGCTACTACGGGTGGGCGGCGAAGAGGCGTGGCTTCGGTTTGTTCCGCCCGGCGACTGAAGGATGCTGCTTCCGCTGGCTGCTTCGGGTCACTCCGGGGTCACCAATTGTAGCTGGTTCCTTCTTGGTGCTACTTGTAGTTGCCGGGAAGAATGAAGGATACGAGAGGCAAGCTATCGCTTTGTTGGGTATCTCTTTTAGGGGCCTCTCGTGTCCTCTTCTCTCCCTGTCGTTTGGGGGGTTGGCGTCTTGAAGGAAAAGCCGGTCGTTTTCAGAGTTTATTGAGTTCTTGGTTGGCTGAGGTTATTTTACAGAAGATTTTGTTATTTATATACAGCTGAATTAATTAAATAATATATATAAATTTATGTACAATACTTATTTATAAAGATTATATATGATTCTTAAAATTACACAATGATAAAATATATACAATTTCGTACGCGCAAAATTGGTTTGTCGGTAACTAATATAAAAATAATATAAATGCGGAAAATTAACTGCGCGGCCCCACAAGTTACATAGTTTTTCTACTCGATTTTTCTTTCCTGTATTCGTTTTGCTTAAGTTTTGTCCATGTCCATACACAAATGAACATCGCAGTTTGTTAGTAATTACTTCGTTTTGGAGCGCAACAGTGCTTATATACAGGGTGTACACAAAGGTGGGCAGTTGCGGCGCAACATTTTTGGTTGCGCTTGCGCTTGCGGCGCAACTTTTTGAAAAGGGTTGCGCTTGCGCGTGCGGCGCAACTATTTCAGCAGAGTTGCGGTTGCGGCTGCGGCGCTACAAAAATCGTTGCGCGTGCCCACCACTGCAGATATACGTTAAATGCAAAGGTGGGCAGTTGCGCCGCAAAAAGTTGCGGCGCAACATTTTTGGTTGCGCTTGCGCTTGCGGCGCAACTTTTTGAAAAGGGTTGCGCTTGCGCGTGCGGCGCAACTATTTCAGCAGAGTTGCGGTTGCGGCTGCGGCGCTACAAAAATCGTTGCGCGTGCCCACCACTGGGTGTACATAAAGTCAGGATCTATTTTTGTGAAGCACTTGGAAATTATATGGAATTCAATCATAAAATGATAAAGTGCCAACATTTATTAAATAATTAAGAGTAGGATTCGACGTGACGCCCATCAGTATCCCTGCACAGCTCAAATCGTTCCGCAGCATTTCTAAACACATTCTGGAGCATTTTCGGGGTTATGTTATCTGCAGCAGTTCGTATACGTGTACGTAAGTTTTCAAGACTCGTAATCTTCGTCTGATAGACGTGCGATTTGATAAAGCCCCATGCAAAGAAATCTAAAGGGGTTAAATCTGGTGATCTCGCTGGCCAAGGTCTGTTGCTTCCGCGTCCGACCTAGCGATTTGGAAAACGTCCATTTAGATAATCCTGAACAATTTGGCATAGTGACAAGGAGCACCATCATGTTGATAGACGACGGGGATAGGATTGTTAGTACCGTCGTCTATCAACATGATGGTGCTCCTTGTCACTATGCCAAAATTGTTCAGGATTATCTAAATGGACGTTTTCCAAATCGCTGGATCGGACGCGGAAGCAACAGACCTTGGCCAGCGAGATGACCAGATTTAACCCCTTTAGATTTCTTTGCATGGGGCTTTATCGAGTCGCACGTCTATCAGACGAAGATTACGAGTCTTGAAAACTTACGTACACGTATACGAACTGCTGCAGATAACATAACCCCGCAAATGATCCAGAGTGTGTTCAGAAATGCTGCGGAACGATTTGAGCTGTGCAGGGATACTGATGGGCGTCACGTCGAATCCTACTCTTAATTATTTAATAAATGTTACCACTTTATTATTTTATGATTGAATTCCATATAATTTCCAAGTGCTTCACAAAAATAGATCCTGACTTTATGTACACCCTGTATAATAAACTCTGAAGGCTTTTCACGAGTACCAACAACCTCTTCTTTACGGTTGACCTTTAGGAAATCTGGCGTCATGAAGTCAAAACTGAGAAGTACAAAATAGAACCTCAACAAAACGAAAATGAACTCTATCTTTTTAAACTTTTGAAAAATTTGATTTAGCAAGTAATTAAAACAAATGTACTTGTTCTCGTTATCTATTTTTTTCCTATATTTTGATTTCGCTGACGTTTTTAAGACTTGAACATTTCCTCTTGTCTAATTCTTAAAACTTTAAATGCAAGAAATTAGCACCAAAAGCTAACAAGAACGTAATTATAGTTTTAATGTGGAAGAGAAAAAAGATGCCTGAGGTGAATCCTGTTAAGTATATCTTGGAGCATTTGATGGACAATTGTGACAAAGAGTCTCTCCCCACATTTATGCCAAACCTAAAGCAAAAGTTGACCGAACTTTGTTAAAATTTGTGCCATAACACCATCCTAACTTTTATCGCATCGATACCCCAATGTGTCCAAGCCTTTCATGAAGCATGGAAAGGCTGCAGGACACTCATTGCAAATATTTGTCAAATCTCTTCCGGACCTAGAAGTAGGCCAATATATAGATATATATGATGCAAACCCACAAAGAAAAGGAAAAATAATTCCAAGGCCTTTCCTGTATTCAACAGTACACCTCGTCAGGGAATGAAGGGAAAAGGCAAAATGACAAAAATATATGCCTATGTACAGAGTGGTCAGAAAAAAACCTTCACAAATTTAAGAACATGTATTTCAGAAACGAACGAGTACCGAGACAAAATAAAATCATAATTTGAAATTACAGACGTGTACTTTTGTGTTAATATAAATATTTCTATACGATCATAAAAATGTAGAAGTGCATGATATATTCAATCCAGTGCCCTCTCTGCCCTCGCACCCACTGCAGTCTGGTGAGGAACTTGTCCACCACAGCTGTGTTGTGTCTTGCTGGATTCGTCTCACTTTTCGCCGAATGTTAGCTTTGAAGGTGTCTAGATTCCTGGGCTTTGGATTTTTGTACACCTCATTCTTAAGATAACCCCAGAGGAAGAAGTCGCACTGCTCAGGTCGGGGCTATGTGATGGCCATTCTCGCTCCGTGCGTTGCGATAAGATCCTGTCCTGCAGCTGCTCTATCAGCAAGCCCAACACCACGTTGACTGTGTGAGGAGCAGCACCATCATGCATGAACCAGAGATCGTTTTGACTGATATCATTACATCTCTGAATTGCTGGCCAGTACTTCCTTCTGAGCATCTTAAGATAGCGCTTTCTTGAGTTGCTCTTCAGCAAATGCCAGGAGCTCATCTTTCACGGGCGAAATAGCACATCGCACGATGTCATCATTTGGCCCTGGCTGGAGGCTACTCTGGTTGGTGAAACGCCAATCCCATTTCTCCTTGAACTTTTTGAACAAGAGAACTTCAGGTCCAGAAGAATTTTCAACTGCCTTCTCGAAAGTGCTGGCGAGCACGAACTCCAGGATGTAGTGCCGGCAAGCCAAGGAGAGCAGATCGCGCAACAACTTCTACTCCAAGAGCACGCAAGTTCCGATCCGGTGGCCTGTATTGGAGGCTGTCATATCAAAGTACATCCCTCTTACTCGTTCGCTGACGTCCAACTCAGCAAGACTCGCCTAAGCTTCCCCCGTTTCGGATACGATTTTGGGGACGCCAAGCAGGGGCGTACACAGCATTTCTTAAAGGGGCGCGCACACACACACACACACACCTCTCTCTCTCTCATATATATATATATATATATATATATATATATATA
>JAJOZX010003193.1:455000-541187 GCA_023014485.1 Bathynomus jamesi | reverse complement strand
CAAGCATTCCCAGTGTTCTCGCTTGTAAGTTCTGCATCACTTTTGCAAGAGTGTGCGTTGGTATGGCCTGTATCTCATTGTGATGGCGGCCTTCAATTCTTGCAAGGTCGTTGGGTTATTTCTGTAGAACCCTACTCTTTAAATATCCCAGAGATAATAATCTAAGGAGAAAATCGGAGACCTTGCGGGCCATTCAACGTCTCCAAATCTTGAGATTACTCGCATGGAAACGTTTGATGCAAAACTGCCATGCAGTTCCTCGTGGTATGGCAGGTAGCTCCGTCTTGTTGGAACCAGTGGTTTTCTAGACAAAGATCTCTTAATTTAGGAATAAGGAATCGGTCAACATTTTTTCGTAGCGATCACCATTTACAGTGACCGTGTTTCCCGTGGAATCCTCGAAAAAGTACGGCCTATGATCTGAGATGCAGTAAGACCACACCAAAACAGTTACACCGCTGACTATGCAACGGGACTTCGGTAATATTCAATGGATTTTCTGTTGCCCAGAAACGACAATTTTGTTTGTTTATAGTTCCATTCAAGTGAAAATGGGCTTCGTCTGACATAATCAAAGTTGCTAGAAAATTGGTGGTGTCATTTACTTCTGTTGGATCCATTGACAGAATGTCGTCTTCGTGCGAAATCTCCATCGTTTAGTTGTTGCACTGTTTGAATTTATATGAAAGAGCATTAAATTTTGATTGAATATACGGTGTGTTGTTCCATATCCAACTCCTAACAGCTGAGAAGCACGTCTGATGCTTATGTTAGGATTATCCTGTACAATTTCATGAGTTCTGTTAATGATCTCGTCTATCCTTGCTGTGCGCACTCTTCCAGTTGGTTTTCTTTTTCCAATGCTGCCAGTTAGGAAAAATTTCTGACACACCGACGGATTACTTTCTTAGAAGGTGATTTTGACATCTGAAAATTTGTCTTGAAAGATCTTTGAGCTGAAACTACACTTCTTCCATGCTCATAATATTGCTCAGTTATGAAACGCAGCTGTTCCACAGTCCATGCAGTCATCTTGAAGGGTTAGTTTTAACTAACACTTTTATTTTGTTTGTATCTTATCTTGTCTTGTATTGTCAAAAACCTATACAATCCTGTACAAACTTGTAACTATCCTCTTTCGAATGATGCGTATTTTTATAAAAGGACTTATACTTTAAGAGTTACAGGGCTTTCTTTTGGGTCCCATTTCTCTGGATCACCCTTTATATACAGGGTGCCCGTAAGTCTGGACCCATAGGGAAAAATAATAAAATTACAAAATAGTCCAAAAATTTATTTATAATATATATATTTTTTTTTTATTATTATTTTATTATTTTTTTATTATGATCTTACTCCGCTGGAGTTTTATTTGTGGGGCCACTTGAAAGCCAAAGTGTACGAGGTCAAACTTCAGAACATTTTCCACCTTAAAGCACGCATTTTGGAGGCGTGTCAAGAAATTTCTGCGACTGTGATTCAGAAAGTGCTGTCGCAGTGGAGATTGCGTCTTCAACTATGTGTGCGACACAACGGCGGACACTTTGAACAGATTATGTAACAAATTTTTGGACTATTTTGTAATTTTATTATTTTTCCCTATGGGTCCAGACTTACGGGACACCCTGTATATATATATATATATACATATTATATATATATACATATATATATTATATATATATATATATATATATATACATATATATATATATATATGTATATATATATATATATGTATATGTGTGTATATATATGTATATATATTATATATATATATATATATATATAATATATATATGTATATGTATATGTATATATGGATGAATTTCACAATAAAACACGTGAAATGAATAAATGCTGCAAACCCACAAGGAAAAAGAAAAACGATTCAAAGGTCTTTCGTGTATTCAAAGCTACACCTCGTCAGGGAATGAAGAAAAATGGCGAGATGCCCATAAATATATACAACGTACAGGAAAAACAAAACAATTAGCACATACTTAACAGGGTTAATGAGAGGCAAAAGAAATTTTAACATGATATCGTCAATTTTATACGTCCCCGCACTGTTATTGAAATTGTTTTTAAAATGAATAAATGCACATTCTAGAATATTTCTTTCTATTATATCTCTGTTTTTAACAAGCGCTTTAGAACTATCCCACTTGATGCTATGGTTACATCTATACATATGGTTAAATAAAGCATTGGAATTATTAGCTGTTCTACAAGCATATTTATGCTGTTTTACCCTAATATCTAACGTTTTACCGGTTTGGCCTATATATACTGAGTTACATTGTGTACATCCGATCGAATACACACAACCAACAACATTATCAGGGCTATTCTTTATTAGGCGTGATTTAACAGTATTATTATACTTAAAGATTACATTAATGCCAATTGCTTTAAGTACAGTTGGAAGGTATTGAAAATTAACATGGTACGGTGTGCTAAGGATATTTTTATGATGAAATTCCTTTACAATTACATTATTATAATACCTATTCTTGGCTTTCTTAAGACAGTTATCTAAAAATGAAATAGGATAACATAATTTAGTACCAATATTCATGATATTGCATAACTCGGAATCTAAAAATTCAGGACTGACAACTCTCAATGCTCGAAGAAACATAGCAGAGAAAATAGAGTGCTACTTTTGTATGCGGTCTACCGTTAAGTTTCTACTGTAGTATGCGGTCTACCGTTAAGTTTCTACTGTAGTATGCGGTCTACCGTTCAAAATATTTAAAAGGAATTGAAAATTAATTGAAAGGAATTATAATTTAATTTACACAATTAAGGAATTATTAAAGAAGTTAAACATACTACTACCGCATACTTAACGGTAGACCGCATACTACAGTACGCCCTTGATGATTGGTTTGGTTAAGTCGTGATAGTTTCGTTAGTTTTAACGAAAATATCACGACTTAACCTAACCAATCGTCAAGGGCGTACAATTAACCTAATAATAAAATAATAAGAAGATAAGAAACTATAATTAAAAGGTAGACCGCCGAATCGTAGGTAGACCGCATACTGCAGTAGCACCGAAAATAGAGGATTTAATCGAAGGATGATGGTCAGAATAAAAATGCACATAAGAGTTATTGTTATTAGGCTTACGGTAGACTTCATATTTGAACTGATTAGAGCATCTCCAAATTTTTAGATCAAGAAAAGATAGGCTTCCATCATTTTCTTTTTCAACTGTAAACTTAATAGATGGGACTAAATTGTTGAGCCTACCAAGAAATAAGTCCACATCCAAATTATTAGGCCAAAGGCATAAAATATCATCTATATACCTGTACCAAACCAGGTTAAAATTAACAATCGTAGGCAAAATTCTACTTTAAAAAAATTCCATATATAAATTAGCTAGTACAGGTGAAAGGGGATTTCCATAGCCAATCCAAACGACATAGCATAAAACTTATTTTCAAACTGAAATTTACAATCTTTGACACAAAGCTTAATTAACTCAATAAGAGTGTTGTGTTAAACAGGGAAAGAATAATCAGGGATCTTATCTTTTAAAAAATCAAGTAGGTCATCAACAGGGACTTTTGTGAATAGCGAGCATACATCAAAGCTTACCAATTTGAAATTAGGGTCATTAGGGGACTTCAGTTTGTCAATAAGATCCATGCTATTTACAATATGTGACTCAGAAATAGAGCCAACTAACGGCGTTAATAAACTAACTAACCATTTTGATAGCTTATAGGTTACGGAGCCCACTGAACTAACAATAGGCCTCATGGGATTATTAACTTTGTGTGTTTTTACTAAGCCATACAGATATGGTAGTGACGGATTGATACTAAGAAACTGCTGTGGAAGCCCATTATAGTTATTTTTTAAAATTTCTCTTAATTTTCTGTTAAACATTTTATTAACATCCTCCAATAGGTCTCTATTTAGAGGTTTGTACGTGTCACGATCACTCAATAATGTATTCATCTTTTCAACATAACTTGTTTTGTCCATGATGACGATCGAATTGGATTTGTCCGCTTTAGTAATATGTAATGAATCATTATTTTTCAGTGTTTTTAGGGCTTTTTCAAACCTCAAAGGATAATTCGATTCAAACCTCGTATTAAAAGCACTATACACACAACCTTTAGCTAAAGTCACCTCACTTTCGGAAATATTACTATGTTTTTCAAAATTAATAAAAGACTTAGCAATCAGTAAACTGCTGGGCTTTTTTGGGACTGAGAAACCTAACCCAAAGCCTAACGCACATTTCGTATTGAAGTCTAGCTCTTGGGACGACAAGTTAACAATATTACTAAAATCACTTTTTTAGTCCAGTAACTATTACGAATTAAATCCTCCAGTCTATTGTTTAATTTCCTATTCTGAGTTCTGCATCTTCTACGTAAGTTGTTGTAAATATCGTCCAAAAGTGTACTTCTCCACGCATGAGGAACGGTGGAAAAATATATATTTTTTCTTACTTCGGACTCTCTGAAGGCGTTCTTCACTTCAATGCGGGCTATATTAATATGTTTCTTTAAAATAATCCTTTCGGTGTCACATGCGTTCCTCATGCGTGGAGAAGTACACTTTTGGACGATATTTACAACAACTTACGTAGAAGATGCAGAACTCAGAATAGGAAATTAAACAATAGACTGGAGGATTTAATTCGTAATAGTTACTGGACTAAAAAAAGTGATTTTAGTAATATTGTTAACTTGTCGTCCCAAGAGCTAGACTTCAATACGAAATGTGCGTTAGGCTTTGGGTTAGGTTTCTCAGTCCCAAAAAAGCCCAGCAGTTTACTGATTGCTAAGTCTTTTATTAATTTTGAAAAACATAGTAATATTTCCGAAAGTGAGGTGACTTTAGCTAAAGGTTGTGTGTATAGTGCTTTTAATACGAGGTTTGAATCGAATTATCCTTTGAGGTTTGAAAAAGCCCTAAAAACACTGAAAAATAATGATTCATTACATATTACTAAAGCGGACAAATCCAATTCGATCGTCATCATGGACAAAACCAGTTATGTTGAAAAGATGAATACATTATTGAGTGATCGTGACACGTACAAACCTCTAAATAGAGACCTATTGGAGGATGTTAATAAAATGTTTAACAGAAAATTAAGAGAAATTTAAAAAAAATAACTATAATGGGCTTCCACAGCAGTTTCTTAGTATCAATCCGTCACTACCATATCTGTACGGCTTAGTAAAAACACACAAAGTTAATAATCCCATGAGGCCTATTGTTAGCTCAGTGGGCTCCGTAACCTATAAGCTATCAAAATGGTTAGTTAGTTTATTAACGCCGTTAGTTGGCTCTATTTCTGAGTCACATATTGTAAATAGCATGGATCTTATTGACAAACTGAAGTCCCCTAATGACCCTAATTTCAAATTGGTAAGCTTTGATGTATGCTCGCTATTCGCAAAAGTCCCTGTTGATGACCTACTTGATTTTTTAAAAGATAAGATCCCTGATTATTCTTTCCCTGTTTAACACAACACTCTTATTGAGTTAATTAAGCTTTGTGTCAAAGATTGTAAATTTCAGTTTGAAAATAAGTTTTATGCTATGTCGTTTGGATTGGCTATGGGAAATCCCCTTTCACCTGTACTAGCTAATTTATATATGGAATTTTTTTAAAGTAGAATTTTGCCTACGATTGTTAATTTTAACCTGGTTTGGTACAGGTATATAGATGATATTTTATGCCTTTGGCCTAATAATTTGGATGTGGACTTATTTCTTGGTCGGCTCAACAATTTAGTCCCATCTATTAAGTTTACAGTTGAAAAAGAAAATGATGGAAGCCTATCTTTTCTTGATCTAAAAATTTGGAGATGCTCTAATCAGTTCAAATATGAAGTCTACCATAAGCCTACTAACAATAACTCTTATGTGCATTTTTATTTTGACCATCATCCTTCGATTAAATCCTCTATTTTCTCTGCTATGTTTCTTCGAGCATTGAGAGTTGTCAGTCCTGAATTTTTAGATTCCGAGTTATACAATATCATGAATATTGGTACTAAATTATGTTATCCTATTTCATTTTTAGATAACTGTCTTAAGAAAGCCAAGAATAGGTATTATAATAATGTAATTGTAAAGGAATTTCATCGTAAAAATATCCTTAGCCTACCGTACCATGTTAATTTTCAATACCTTCCAACTGTACTTAAAGCAATTGGCATTAATGTAATCTTTAAGTATAATAATACTGTTAAATCACGCCTAATAAAGAATAGCCCTGATAATGTTGTTGGTTGTGTGTATTCGATCGGATGTACACAATGGGACCGCCAAACCGGTAAAACGTTAGATATAAGGGTAAAACAGCATAAATATGCTTGTAGAACAGCTAATAATTCCAATGCTTTATTTAACCATATGTATAAATGTAACCATAGCATCAAGTGGGATAGTTCTAAAGCGCTTGTTAAAAACAGAGATATAATAGAAAGAAATATTCTAGAATGTGCATTTATTCATTTTAAAAACAATTTCAATAACAGTGCGGGGACGTATAAAATTGACGATATCATGTTAAAATTTCTTTTGCCTCTCATTAACCCTTCTTAAGTATGTGCTAATTGTTTTGTTTTTCCTGTACGTTGTATATATTTGTGGACATCTCGCCTTTTATCTTCATTCCCTGACGAGGTGTAGCTTTGAATACACGAAAGGCCTTGGAATCGTTTTTATTTTTCCTTGTGGGTTTGCAGCATTCATTCATTTCACGTGTTTTATTGTGAAATTCATCCCATATATATATAATATATATGTGTGTGTGTGTGTATATATAATATATATATATATATATATATATATAATATATATATATAATATATATATATATCGGGTCAGGAAAAAAAAAAAAGGGAGACCTTTTAAATTCTACAATCTCGGCAAACACGGAACATAGAACCATAAAATTTTAGTATGTTAGTACTAGGTAATTTTATGGTTTATGTGCCATCTTTTAGCATTTTAGCTGAGAAATTGGATTTATGGCGAATATTCCAGAAAAATCTTGTTAATCATAGGTTCAAGTTGATAATTAAAGCGATTTTAATTAACATAAGCCAACTGTAGGAGGTATGGACAAGCTTCTCAAGAAAATCGATAAAACAGGAGATATCAAAAGAATATCAGGTAGCGGTATTAAATTTGGTTACCAAACAGTCCTGATTTAAATCCAGACGATTACAGCCTTTGGGAAAATTTGTCACAGAGAATTTATCGGGTCAAAGTAAGAAATGTCGCTCATTTACGACAGCTGCTTCTGGAAAAATGGGATGAGCTACCACAAGAACAAATCAATAAAGCCATAGATGAGTTCCGTCCCAGACTGAAAAAGGGTGTAAACATATCAATCAGTTTTTTAACATCAAGGTAGCACCATATGTGAGTACTTTGTAACTTTTTATTTGCACATACAATGTAGTAGTAGTGTAAATGGAGAATTTCCAGTGGCATAAAGAAATGTTCAATAAATCTGTAATTTTCATTAGTTTTCTTTGAAATCCGCTCACCGTGTAGGAAATTTACTTAGTTGTGGGGTGTGCAAAAAAGATTGAAATCTGACCATAAATTTGGATTTTACAGCCAAAGTTCGAGGTCTTTTTTTTTTTTTGCCGACCCGATATATATATATAATATATATATATGCATTAAAATGTATATAAAATATATGTATATATGAAACGTAAATAGAAATACAGGATGTTCCAAGAAGACCTGGACAACTTTGGTTGTTAATGTATTTAGAGCCACAAATGATACAACGGTACCGTTTGGTTTATATGATACAGAAACTCATAAAGTTTTGTGCACATCATCAATACATTTCAATGTGCACTCCGTTTTTCTCGCGCAGGACATCAAGGCGGTACACGAGTTTTTGCCATGTTCGGCTCAGCATGTTGGCGTCCACCAGTGCGCATGCAGCTGTGATCCGAACACGAAGATCCTGCAGGTTTGCCACCTGGGTCTTGTAGACCACATCTTTGACAAACCCCCACAGAAAAAAAAATCAAGGGGGGTTACGTCTGGTGATCGTGGGGGTGCCAGGCAGTTGGTCCGTCTCGGCCAATCCAGCGACCTGGAAATTTGTCATCCAGGACGGCTCGAACAACTAAGGCCCAGTGAGGGGGAGCGCCGTCCTGTTGAAAAATGATATCGGGTTGCAGGTCAGTAATATGTGGGAATGTGAATCCTTCCAACATGTCTAGGTAAATTGTTGAGGTCAGTGTATTAGGGCGGGTCGTACTCAGGTGACAACATGAATCTGAAGGAAATCCTACCATCAGGGGTGTCTAAATTATGTGTTTTTACATGGGGAATTCAAATATGAGCTTATTTTTTGGATAGGATAACTCTAACCTACATCATTTTGTATTTCTAAATTGCCAATTTTACCCTTTTGAACCCCTTTATAATATATTAGAAGATATAAAGTAAATCATTTATATTGACAAGGCCAAATCAACTTTACATATATTTATTAATAGGTGAACTGCATGTATATCACTGGATATAATTACAAAGATCATTCTCCTGACATCTTGAACTTTGCCAGGTCGCACAAATCCTGCTTTGACTCAAACTTGGACATCAGCTTCCTGCTGGTCTCCTGAGCCCTGATCCCTCCATCCCTCTTTTCCTGTGAGAAGTACTTAGCAGAAGCCTCAGTCACCATTTTAACAACCCTCTCAATGCTTTGTGTGTGGCAAGGCCAGTTGCGCACCTCCATGGGGGTGTTGATGAAGTTTTTCACCTCTGAGGTGCTTAGAGAGCAGGTGAGAGGTGGCTCTGACACACCTTCTGACCAGCTGATCAAGTCACCGATGCTGGAAGCATCACAATTGATGTCAGGTGTCCTTCTTCCTAACAGAGGAGTCCCCCAGCTGAGTGTCCGGGTCCCCCTCTCCCCTGATGGCCAGGATTCTCTCCACCCCTTCAATCCTCTCCTTCTGATCCTCAGAGCAGAGTAGTGTTTGGAGGATGACTTCACTGTGGGCATACCAAGCAGATCTTCTCACAGTTGGCATCACAATATCCAACACCTCCTTTCTCTGGGACTTGAGGCAGTCCAGCTGAAAGAGGATGTGCCTAGGCCCTTCGATCCAGGAGTGCTTGACCTTCACGTTGAACCAACATGGGTAATACACTCCAATGATGAATTCTACAATGAATTGCAGAATCTTCAGGTTCTTTCCTTTAAGTCCATGCTTTGACACCCAGAGCCTGAGAAGTCTGTTCGCTGTGGTGAGCCAGCGGCTGTGGTTTACTGGTCCTATCTCTAACAGAGCCAGCCCTGCAGGAAGTACTCCATCCCTGACTGCACAGACAATTTTATAGCCATAGTATTGGTCAGTTGAGAGATCTTGAATGACCTTGTCAGGAAGCTTGATCAGTGGAGGGCCAACAGAGATTCGGGTGAAGTTTGGATTGATATCAAAGTCTGTAGCAGAATCAAGGAACTTTCCTATTGGCCCGGATAATTTTTTGTCTGACAGAGTAGGGCCATCAAGGTCAACAATGAGATGGCGCAGGGGAAGTTCAACAGTGTGCAGGTTGCACACCAACCAGACCAGCTTTCTCCCCAGGTGCAGCTCCAGCTTCCGCATTACTCCAGCTTTCACACCAGTGTTGACATTTGTTGAGTCTCCTCCAATGGCCAACAAGGTCTTATCATAACCCCTCTCTTTCAGCCAGGCAAACAGGACCTTAGCAATCTTCTCCGCATGTGACTCCTCTTTAGTTGCTTTCTCTGGGGTAAAGTGGAAACAGATAGTAGCTGCCAGGCTCACTAACAACACTATAGTGTTCTTCCTTGATCTTTGCGGGAAAAGATTGGTCACTGCCCTCAGCTTCCATCATCACATTGGTCAGGTCAATCCGCCCACCAAACTGTATGATAATTACAATTAAGTGGAATGGCACACCTTTTTATTTGAGTATTTAAATATTATTATTATTATATGAATTACATTATATGTGTTTATATGAATTAGTTAGAACAATGCTCTATGAGAGATAACGTGAGCAGCCATGATAGAAAACGTGAGAAGACATATTCTGGGGTAACTACAATAGTAAAATAATCAACAATTTAATAATAATCAACTGCAAAATGATGTAGGTTAGGGTTATCAGAATTAAATATTTTCTTCAGAATTGTGTTCTATACACCAAAATATGTCATTTGAACACCCCTCTCCATTGATTTAAAAAAAATGCATAGTATGACCCGCCCTATCACTGTATCCTCCGCAAAGGAAAACGGACACACCAAGCGGTCATGGAGAAGGCCACACCACACATTGACCTTTGGACTGTCGCGTATGTGTTGAATGAGCACGTGGGGGTTTTCAGAGCTCCAGATCCTCACACTGTGCCGGTTGACCTTCCCCAATACATGAAAACAAGCTTCATCTGTGAACATGACCTTTCTCAGGTAATCTTCGTCATCCTCTACGCGGCTAAGATTTTTCACGGCAAACGCCTTGCGTTTGGGTCCGTCATCTGGTTTGAGTTCCTGCAGCATCTGCACCTTATAGGCATAAAGCTTCAGACTTTTATGCAAAATCCTGTGCACAGTGGTGGTTGGTAGTGCCAATTTTCTGGATGCATGTCGAATTGATTTTCTGGGACTTTGTTAAAATGATTCACGCACTCGTTCAACGTCTGCTGCACTTGTGCTTGGTCGACCGGTACTCTTCTGTTTCAGGACACATCCAGTCTCCTTAAACCTCTTGTACCACTCTCTGATATTAGTCTGCGATGGAGATTTCTTCCATACCTTGCACGGAAATTACGCTGAACTTGGGCGTCGGATCTCGTCTCGATGAACCATTCGACGCACAGAGCTTTCTCCTGTGGAATCGCCATTTTCTTTTACATTAAACCACCAGACCTGAAAGTAAAGAAAACGTTATGAGTTTCTGTATCATATAAAACAAACGGTATCGTTTTATTATTTGTGGTTCTAAATTTATTAATAACCAAAGTTGTCCAGGTTTTTCTCGAACACCCTGTGGCTTTTTCGAAATATCACAATATAGTAGAACTAGAAATAACGGGTGTAAGCTGACAAGTAGAAGGTTTGAGAGAGTAGTTACCAAAAACGGAGCAAGTGTAGTTACGTCCCCCTGGCGCAAACTACACTAGGTCAAAGTTGGGAAAACGTAAACTACAGTAGGATCTTTAGGAGACATTTTTTAAGTTAATCCATCAAATAAAACATTAAAACTAACGAAAATGTTACGACTTAACCTAACCAATCGTCAATTTATATATATATATATATATATATATATATATGATAAACACAGACCGTGCATGGAACAAGGAACTCTTCTGGGATAATTAAATTCACTATAGTCCGAATAAGTAATGGTAAATGACAAACACCACAGTTTTTCTTTTTCATGATGCTAGCCCGACGTGGGCAACGGGTCACTCGCAAAGAGGTCCCATAAATATAGCTTCCCTCACCAGCTATCTGCAAAGCAGACAGGATCCAGCTTTGGGACATGGATTTAGAGTTTAAAGCAGCCTAGCCCTGCCACATTTAGAACCTCACTATAAGCAAAAGACTCGCTGCCTTCACGTCAGATTGAATACATCAAAGAAAAAGGGCTAACTATTATATTTTAAGCCAAAAACCAAAACTTAAACCTCAACTGGCAGAATTGAGCGTCCACTTTTCAAGGCACAAAACATGTCCGTTTCAAAATGGGAATGAACTCAGAATGGTCCCATCTTGAAACGGACATGTTATGTGCCTTGAAAAGTGGACGCTCAATTCTGCCAGTTGAGGTTTAAGTTTTGGTTTTTGGCTTAAAATATAATAGTTACCCCTTTTTCTTTGATGTATTCAATCTGACGTGAAGGCAGCGAGTCTTTTGCTTATATTGAGGTTCTAAATGTGGCAGGGCTAGGCTGCTTTAAACCCGAGATCCATGTCTCAAAGCTGGATCCTGTCTGCTTTGCAGATAGCTGGTGAGGGAAGCTACATTTATGGGACCTCTTTGCGAGTGACCTGTTGCCCACGTCGGGCTAGCATCATGAAAAAGAAAAACTTTGGTATTTGTCATTTATCATTACTTATTCGGACTATAGTGGATTTAATTATCCCAGAAGAGTTCCTTGTTCCATGCACGGTCTGTGTGTATCATAAAAAACTCAGGGGACCATCCTGAGTTAATTCCCATATATATATATATATATATATTACAGGGCTTTTTTTGTGACGGTACGCGCCGGTACGGCGTACCGGCACCTTTTTTTCAGAGCGACGTTGACACACGTCCGCTCTAATAAATTAACGTTCCCATCTCGACTGACTCATTTGGCGGTAACAACAAATTCACATGACAATTCGTTGGCTGACGAGAAAGGGCAGGGGGCGCAGGAAGAAGGCAGCGGTGGGAGAGGAATTTTACAATTCATCAAGATATGAGTACCGGCACCTCTTTTTTTTTACAAAAAAAGCACTGCATATATATATATATATATATATATATATATATAAATTGACGATTGGTTAGGTTAAGTCGTAATATTTTCGTTAGTTTTAATGTTTTATTTGATTAGGTATACGTGGACAAAGTTGGGGAACGCAAACTACACTAAGATAATGTAAGGGAACGTAAACTACACTAGGTACCACAGGGGGACGTAAACTACACTTGCTCCCTAAAAACATTTCTACGCATAGAATAGTAAATAGCTGGAATAGTTTGCCGGTAGAAGTAATTAGTAGCACGTCTATAAACATGTTTAAAAATCGATTAGACGCATATGTTGATAGATTGGGTATAGTTTAAGGTAGTAAAATTAAGGCTTTTGTGGTTCGGAACCCACGTAAAATTGTAGTTCCCTCCGCCACCAAGGAGGATATGTGCAGTACACAATCACAAACACAGTTAGGTAGACCAGCCATGAAGGAATCTTAGGGTCTTTGTTGGCCTGAAATATTATAACATATATATATATATATATATATATATATATATATATATATATATATATATATATATATATATGTGTATATACACAGTGTGTGTGGTGTGTATATATATATATATATATATATATATATATATACACACAAATGTATATACATATATACATGTGATGCAAACCCACAAGGAAAAAGAAAAGTGATTCCAAGGCCTTTCGTGTATTCAGAAGTACACCTTCTCAGGGAATGAAGGGAGAAAGCGAGATGACAAAACATATACTATATACCTATGTACAGCGGGACAGAAAAATAAAAAAGATTAGCACATGATTAGCAAGAGTTAATTAGAGGCAAAAGGTATTTTTACAGGATATTGTCAATTTTATACATTCCCGTACTACAGGGTGTCCATAAATGTTTACCCTGAAAACAGTATGCTCTCATGTTTTAATGACGAATCTTACATCCGTTTTCTTTTTACAGGTGATCTCGTACACGCATAGAGTTTCTGTGCTGGTGTGTTTCGTCTACCGCATTCGCCGCTAGGAGCGCTGTAGTAGCTGTTCAGTTAAGATGGCGTCTGTGACAGAGAAGGCACAATGTGTTGTGTGGCTTGCAGAAACAAAATCTCCTGTCAGTGTTCAGCGAAGGTTCAGAACAAAGTAAGGAAAGAATCCACCTGATGTGAAGTTAATTAAGTCGTGGATGAACAAATTCTTGGAAACTGGAAACGTGGAAAAGGGAAAGAGCAGTGGTAGACAATCAGTTTCCGATGGGACGGTGGAAAACATTCAAACTGCTTTCACACGGTCACCAAGGAAATCGGTGAGACAAGCTTCATGCCAACTAAAGATACCGAAGTCTACGGTGCACAAGGTGTTACACAAACGTTTGAAGTTACACGCCTACAAGGTACAAATTGTTCAAGAACTGAAGCCTGATGACCGTCCAAAACGTGAGCAATTCGCTATTGACATTTTGAACAGCATTAACGAGGATAATGACTTCTTGTTACGTGTCTGCTTTTCAGACGAGGCTACGTTTCATCTTAGTGGTAGAGTCAACAGACACAATGTGCGTATTTTGGGGTCGGAAAACCCACGTGCCGTAAGGGAGCATATTTGGGGCAGTCCGAAGATCAATGTCTGGTGTGGACTAATGCATGACCAGATAATTGGTCCTTTCTTCTTCGCTGAGAACACTGTTTCCGCAACTGTGTACCTGGATATGCTCACCAATTACGCCATCCCCCAGCTGCAGGACAGGCAACCAACTGTCATCTTCCAACAAGATGGGGTACCCCCTCATCGGGCGCATGTTGTTCGTGAAACTCTCGACGCAACATTTCCAAATCGGTGGATTGGCAGGGACGGGCCAATCCCATGGCCCCCAAGATCACCAGACATTACCCCGCTGGATTTCTTTATCTGGGGTCATGTTAAAGATTTGGTTTATGCAACAGTTGTTCCAGATATCAGGACATTGCGAGAACACATTACGGATGCATTTGCAACAGTTAACCCACAAATGTTGAAAAATGTGTGGCGTGAGTGTGAATACCGTTTAGACATTTTACGTGTCACTAGGGGTGCACAGGTAGAAGCTTATTAAGTTCATTAACTATGTATCAAAACTTTTTATGTTTATCTACTTATGATTAAAACTGTTTGAATACGAGTGTTTATTTAAAAGTTATAGCATGCTTTAATCAGGGTAATCATTTATGGACACCCTGTATTATTGAAATTATTTTTAAAATGGACAAATGCACATTCTAGAATATTCCTTTCGATTATATCTGTGTTTTTAACGAGCGCTTTAGAACTATCCCACTTGATACTATGATTACATCTATACATATGGTTAAACAATGCATTATAATTATTTGCTGTTCTACACGTATATTTATGCTGTTTTACCCTAATGTCTAACTTTTACTCGTTTGGCCTATATATATTGAGTTACATTGTGTACATCCGATCGAATACACACAACCAACCACATTATCCGGACTATTCTTTATTAAGCGTGATTTAACAGTATTATTATACTTAAAGATTACATTGATACCAATTGCTTTAAGTAAATTCGGAAGATATTGAAAATTAACACCGTAAGGTAGGCTAAGGATATTTTTACGCTCACATTCCTTTACAGTTACACTATTATAATACCTATTCTTGGCTTTCCTAAGGCAGTTATCTAGAAATGAAATAGGATAACATAATTTAATACCAATATTTATGATATTGCATAACTCGGAATCTAAAAATTCAGGACTGACAACTCTCAATGCTCTAAGAAACATAGCAGAGAAAATAAAAGATTTAATCAAGGTCTGATGATGGCCAGAATAAAAATGCGCATAAGAGTTATTAATTAATTATTAGTAGGCTTACGAAAAACTTCAAATTTGAACTGATTGAAGCATCTCTGAATTTTTAGATCCAGAAAAGATAAGCTTCCATCATTTTCTTTTTCAACCGTGAATTTTTCTGTCCCGCTGTACATAGGTATATATTTTTGTCATCTTGCCTTTTCCCTTCATTCCCTGACGAGGTGTACTTCTGAATATACAAGAGGCCTTGGAATCATTTTTCTTTTTCATTGTGGGTTTGTATTATTCATTCATTTCACGTGTTTAATTGTGAAATTCATCCCATATATACACATATATATATATATATATATATACACACACACAGCCTCTACATTATATATATACACACATATGATGAATAAAACCACGAAGGAAAGGAAACACAAAATGGTGCTCAAGCGCTTTCGTCTAATGACATCCTCAGGAACACTGAAGTACATAAAAGGGTTACAGCTTATATATAGGTTACAGAAAGAAAAAAAGAAAAATAAATAATATATATATATCTATATATTATATACATACATATCTATCTATATATATATATATATATATATATATATGCAATAAACGGAGAAGTAAAAATAAAAATTTAAAATTAAAGGATTATCAGAGGCATACAGATTTGCAAGGAAAAAATATCGATTTTTAGCACAAGATCAAATGAATTATAAAAATACAAATTTATGTTTCCAGTATAAATTTGTATTTTTATAATTCATTTGATCTTGTGCTAAAAATCGATATTTTTTCCTTACAAATCTGTATGCCTCTCTGATAATCCTTTAATTTTTATTTTTACTTCTCCGTTTATTGCATATATATATATATATATATAGATATGTATGTGTATATATATATATATATTATTTATTTTTCTTTTTCTTTTTTTTCTTTCTGTAACCTATATATAAGCTGTAACCCTTTTATGTACTTCAGTGTTCCTGAGGATGTCATTAGACGAAAGCGCTTGAGCACCATTTTGTGTTTCCTGTCCTTCGTGGTTTTATTCATCATAAATATTTTTCACGTGTTACTTTCGTGAAATAATTTTCATATATACATATATATATATATATATCGCGTGAAAAGCACACGCTACAGCTCCGCCCATTTTATGACGTGTCTATAATGTCACTATCTTTCAACTAATCCGGAATACAGACGGTAAAAACGGCCTCCAGCATCCTCAGATGACCTCGGAGGCCGACGCCACATAGCCTATGTTCTTTCCCGGCCTCAATTACCCCTATCCCCCAAGTCTCCTACAAATCTGGCCAGTGGTTTGGCCGGCCATAAATAACGAAGTTCGCAGACAGTTCGACCGTCACAAATATATATATATATATATATATATATATATACATTATATATATATATATATACACGTATATATACTGTATATACGTGCATGTGAAAAGCACACGCGAGAGCTCCGCCCATTTTATGACGTGTCTATAATGTCACTATCTTTCAACCAATCCGGAATACAGACGGCAAAAACGGCCTCAGATGACCTCGGAGGCCTACGCCACATAGTCTACGTTCTTCTCCGGCCTCAGTTACCCCTATCTCCCAAGTCTCATCCAGATCTGGCCAGTGGTTTGGCCGGCCAGAAATAACAAAGTTTGCAGGCAGTTCGACCGTCACAAATATCAGTAAGATGGAGACGATCACTAGACACGGGAGAAATACCGGTTATCCTAAAGAGAGCGAACATACATTAGTTCCAATCAGAGGCGGTTCTTGGACTGGTGCATTGGGTAGGCAGAATATTATATAGGCTATAATATTATATAGGCTACACATTCTAAATGCAGTTTTGATGATTCGTGTTTTGTACATGCTTTGCTCAAATTTTTAAGATCTCGATAGCCTTCTTTACTCCACACCTCGTTTCCAGAATCACTATTAAAAAGTAAACAAGGCCAACAGAACAATTCCTGTCTTATTGGGCATCCAGTCAGCCATATTTTTTTGCTAAACCAATCACTTGAGAAGGCTCTACTGCCTTGTTTATCAGATGTTATTATTTTAAAATTATTTAATTTAGGCCTACATGAGTTTTTAATCTGAATTTGCAGTTCTCTTTCCAATTTTAAAAAATTGTTTTTTAACAAATAGTCGACACTAATTTCCATTATAATAAGGCAATAGAATAGTAACTTATATTGAAAAGAAAGCACATAGATCACATCATCTATCACTCACACGTTGTCAAACTTGTCATACTAAAGACTAATTGATTTGTATATTCGCACCCCCCTAAAATCCCCTTGTGACGTCATACACCATTCGCCTATCAATCTTCTTCCTTTAACCTCACCCCCAAATCGTAGTTTCTCATATTTCTTCATACGGGATGGCTTCATAATGAGCGTAAGTGTGCAAAATGTATCGTTTAGTAGGAAAGTCCGCGCGCTGACTATATGTACATTTACTCTATCAAAAATGGCATATATCAAATCCGCCAAACTAGTTGAATTTATATTATACATTCAAGATAGGCAGGGCGTTTTAGGTTGTAATAGCTAATATCAAAAAAAGAAATCATATGATATTGGATTAAGAGGGCGCGATCGACAGATTTTGTCTGGTTGCGCTAATTTATATTGATATATTTATGCTTCTAAAGTTTGACAAAATCAATGGTCAGGGAAAACCTACCCTGCCTACCCTATGAAAGCGCCTCTGGTTCCAATATATAAAGGAGATCAATCCGAGTCAAAAAATTATAGGCCAGTGTCGCTGACATCTCATCTCCCTAAAATATTTGAAAGAATAGTTAATGAAAAATCTGTGACTTTTTGGAAAATGAAAAAATTAAATGATAACCAACAGGGATTCCGGTCAGGAAGGAACACTATAACAACATTATCGATGCACTTGAAAATAATGAAAACTATGATGTATGATAATATACACAGACTATACCAAAGACGTTCGACAAGTCTGACCATGGAATTATAGCACATAAACTGAAATATATGGAAGTAACAGGAAAAGTAAGAAAATGGATATATAATTTCTTTAGTGAGCGGCAGCAAGTCGTTACAGTTTAAGGAATATCTTCATCAGAGTCAGAGGTCCTTAGCTCAGTACCACAAGGAATAGTATCAGCTCCACTACTCTTCATAATTATGCAAAGTGACAGAACAGTAATATCCTTTGCCGATGACACAAAAAATAGCAGGAAAATAAGAAACCCAGAGGATATAGGATCTCTACAAACAGACATTAATAAAATGTAAAATTGGTCTGAAGGCTAATAATATGAATTTTAACACTGAAAAGTGTCAACTATTGAGGTACGGAAGAGGGGAGGACCTAAAATCCATGGAATACTATACCCCAAATGAAATCAGAGAAATTCTAAAGCTAAAGATTTAGGCGTTTTAATGACTGATGACGCGACATTTGAAACACAAAATAAGATAGCAGTAAACAGAGCAAAAAGAATAAGTGTACAGATACTGAGAACCTTTAAAAGAAGGGATAGGAATATAATTATTCTTCTGTTGAAAACACTGACATACCCAAGTTGGAATACTGCTAGGTCTTAACATCCCCATAAAAAAGGAGACATTAGTCAACTCGAAGGGATTCAGAGAAGCTTCACAGCTAAGATCAATAGATAGAAAGAACTAAATTACTGAGAAAGGTTACATGAATTAAACTTATATTCACTGGAAAGAAGAGGAGAGAGGTAGAGCATTATTTACACTTGGAAAATAATGGAGAAACTAATCCCTAATTTTACTCTCACCCACTTGAACAACAGTGGAAAGTAGAAACGGAGGAATGTGTCGTGCTACCAAATTAAAGGCTAGCTAGGGAAAACCCTCAACCCTGAAGGAAAATAGTTTGTTGTGAGAGGACCAAGACTGTTCAACCCATGGAACTAGGAACACGAGTGGTGTAGTGATGGATATCTTCAAAAAAAGGCTAGACGTCTGGCTCAGAGCAATTCCAGATGAGCCGGGCGTATCTGGCTATGTGAAGTGGAGAGCACGAAAAACCAACGCTTTACTTCACTAGGCCAACTCAAGAGGAGGGCCAACAAGTTTGACCTTCATGAAATGAGGAATCATTGCACAGAATATTTGAAGAGTTGAAAGGTAACCTTTAGCGATTAGGCGTTTGTTGTCCTCTCATTTTTACATAGTGGTATATAGTTCTTTTCAATATGACATCAATTGGCGAATGTATACAAGCTCAAACGTACATACAGGTGAAGAGAGACTCCTTCATGTTAAAAATATCTTTCACATCTAGGCAGACCAGTTCAATTTCCATTAATATCTCAGAAGAAGGAAAAGTTAATATAAAAAGTCAGCAGTTAATCATATCCTGAAACATAACCTGTTTTGTTTGATCCAATGATATAGGTCTGTTCTTATAAATTTGGAAGCTGTTTTATTTATGCAGGAAAAAGGGGCCAAGGGTGAATTCCCACAAAAACGCCTCCCCCGATAGACGGAGAGCTAAAACCAAAGTTTAAAGTTTTCGAGTTGCATGGTTACTCTACTTTTGAAAGACTGGAGGTCATAGACAGGGGGAAAGATGGATTGAGAAAGATTGTTCCAGAGTTGACAGGTTGACTAGATGAAAGATTGAAAGAACCGATTAACCCTTGCATTAGAAAGTTGGGTAGGAAAAAAATGAGAATGTGTCGAAGTCTGGTACTATGTGTTCTCCTAAAAGAAGGAGGCATGCAGTTAGAGAGTTCAGAAGAGCAGTATCCGTTATAATACCGACAGTAAAGAGAGAGTGAGGCAACATTGCGGCGAAGAGAGAGGGATTGAAGACAGTGAGTAAGAGGTGGAGAAATGATGAGAAGAAAAGCTTTGATTCCACCCAGTCTAGTAGAGCTGTGTGGGTTGAGCCACCCCACAGATAAGAAGCGTGCTCCATACAGCGGCGGCAAGACCCCTGTACAGAGGCAGCAACTGAGTGGGGGTGAAGAAACTGTGGAGCCAGTACAGCACACCTAACCTCTTAGAAGCTCTTTTAGAAAAAGAATGTATGTGATCTTTCCAGGAAAGATCACGAGAAAATGAAACACGTGTGGGAATTATTTCCCACAGTATTTAAATTTATATGGAAATTAGATATGCTGTATACTACTTTCGAATCCAAGAGAACGCTCCCTTGAGGAATGACGTGTAACTGTGGTAGGCTCTGCCCATCGTGCGCCATCTTGAATCTGGGTGCTCGTAGTTGTAAAAAATTATGGTCACTTGTTCCTAAGTTTTGCTGCTGTAAGGTTGTGCTCTGCTTAGATTGCAATTCAGTCTCTTTGAAATCTTAAACGTTTAACTTAGTTTAAATCGCTTTTGAAAAGTGTTCATAACCTTGTTTAGGCTACTATTGCCAGTAGTTCTCAATAGTTTAATCTTGAGTTTTGTCCTATTTCGGACCCAGGAGCCATTCTGCTCCTTGTGTATATATTGTAAATATTTAATTGGGCTATAAACATAATTATTTAGATAACTGGTAATATTTCTATTAAAGTTAAGTTAGATCGCTGACGGTAATTTACCTTAGGTATTACCGTGGGATTAAACTGACCGTTACGTATTAAGTTACGTAACCCCACTCTTGTCTGCTCTGTGGATTTGAAGAGCCTTGGAATTAATAATTTCGATTCCTCTTATCCCCGGAGTGGATTTAAGTGTAGTAGGTCTACGAGTGGTTTACTTGCTGGCCATTATTTACTCGATCAGAGTCATTCAGACTCAGTCGAGTTTAACTCGGATACGGCTTGGGTCGAGGTGGTGATTGGCATCAAGAACTTCGTTACTCGAAGATCTACCACCCTTCGATTCTGTGGCTGTTCATCCGAGGTTTGGTTCAGGGAGTTCCTCCCAGGCCCTAAGTCTCTCATTTTGTGCGAGACCTCCAAACTGCTCGGAACCGTAATTGAGGTCAGACCGCGTCTCGATTGAAGGCTGGTTAATCCTGGCAATTTGAGTCAGGGTGTGTAGCCCCTCGAGTCCCCACTTAATTTGATCCTTCGAACCGGATGTTTATAACCTGATTAACCAGCTCTGTTAAATAAGTTCGGTTCTGATTATAGGGTGTTAACTTTTTAGCCCATAATCAGCCTTTTTAAAAATGTCTTCCGAATATCAATTGATTAATGACCTCACCCAAGCTGGCAAAGATCTCGGCTATGAAGACGAAGAGCTCAGAGACTGGGTATTTAAAATGCAGAGAGCTGAGCGTCAGCGAAGGGCTGAAGAGATAGAAATGAGAAAGATCGAATCAGCGGCGAAAGCCCATGCTGAGGAATCAGCAGCGAAAGCACGTGCTGAGGAATCGGCGGCGAAAGCCCGTGCTAATAAGTTGAGAAAGTTGGAGCTCGAATTTCAGCAAACGATTAAGCTTAAAGAGCTAGAAATCGAACAAGAGCGCGTGAGAGGCAGGCTAACCGGCCCTCAAAGGAAAATGGGCTTTCTAGGGTTGCAGGTAATTCAGTAAAGTTACCACAATTGCAATTACCGATTTTTGAGTGTAAGCCCACTCATTGTTTCAATTTTTTGATAGTTTTAGTTCATCAGTGGATACGCGCACGGACCTAGCCGGTTCTCAGAAGTTTGCCTATTTAAGAGGCAACTACGGGGAGAGGCTTTGAAGCTCCTCGAAGGGTTTTCATTAACCAATAATGATTACGAAGCAGCATTTAAACTTCAAGAAACTTTTGGGAAACCACAGCGCATCATACAGGCGCATATTTACGCCTTGTTCGATCTAAAGGGTCCCGCCGCAAGCGCTAAGGACTTGGGAGCATTCCTGTCCGAATACGAGTGCCACTTGAGAGGACAACACACGTAGTCGCACACCTGAGACTGCAATGCTGGATACCGAAAATCCGACAAACGGTAAAATCTGTTTTAAAAGCTTGTACGACCTGCAAGAGGCTACAAGAATTAAGATATATAAAGCTCAAAATACGACCTCATCTTCCGGAAGAAAGGATAACCGAAATAAGACCCTTTCAAGTAACAGGAGTGGATTACACCGGGGCGTTAATGATTAAAGATCAAAATAAAGTATTATCTAAACCAGTGCTGTCCAACTTCTATAAAGCGCGGCCAAGATGTTGCCTATAATCATACACTGTTGGTTAATACGACTTAGGAACCCGCTGAATGTTGTTCTCCCTACTAGAAATGACAAAATAGGGAAGAAAATTCAGAAATGAAATTTGGCAAACGTCCATTCCGCGGGCCGCAAGTTGGACAGCGCTGATCTAAACGGTACATTGCACTCTTTACATGTGCAGTAACTAGAGCCGTTCATTTAGAAGTGGTAGAAGATAATTCATCTGAGTCCTTTTTGAGAGCCTTCCGTAGATTTATCGGAAGAAGATCTTACCCTAGACTTGTGCTCAGTGATAATGCTTCGACGTTCACCCCTTCTGCAAAGTTTTTGAAGACATTCCACATAAATACCTCCATCAACCAAAGTCTCGTCCGCCAATCGTGCGAATGGAGATTTATACCTTCACGAGCACCTTGGTTCTGGGGAACGGCTCATAGAACTGACGAAAATTACCATCAATAAAATTTTAGGTCGGACATTACTCACGTCAGAGGAGCTCCGTACCTTGATAGTAGAGGTTGAAGTAAGGTTGAATGACAGACCTTTAACTTACGTCAGTGAAGATCTTGATGAACCGATGCCTCTCAGCCCGTCGTTACTGCTGATGGGAAATCGGTTGGATATGCCGTTGCCACCGGTAGAAGATCCGGACCCAGATTTTATGTCGACTGTTTCTCTTAACAGGAGACATCGTAAATATAGACGGATCGTGTCTCAATTCTGGAATAGGTGGCGTCAGTACGTTACTCTCTTAGAGAGAGGTATAGGTTTAAAGATAAAGGAGGTTGTTCTTCTCCCGTACGAGTCGAAGACGTAGTTCTCATTGAAGAAGAAAGTCCGCGACTATACTGGCCTCTAGCAGTAATCACGGATTTAATCTATGGCCGTGACGGTCATGTAAGGTCAGTGGTGTTACGCACCAAAGAAAGGACCGCGGTATCAAGACCTATAACCAAATTAATTCCATTGGAAGTATCTGACTCCTCATATGGGGAAGCAGTGAAACAACCCCCTGTTCTGGCACAGACAAGGGTTCGACAAACTCGTGACGCTGCAGTACAGGCAAAGAATACAAAGTTAGTTAAATGAATAATGGTACATACGTTGTATGTACATTGTACATCTCCCCCCGGGAAGTATGTGGGAATTATTTCCCACAGTATTTAAATTTATATGGTGTAAAATTAGATATACTGTATACTACTTTCTAATCCAAGAGAACGCTCCCTTGAGGAATGACGTGTAACAGTGGTAGGCTCGGCTCTTTTCCGTTCTACCCCAGCAACAAAAAATGAAGTTATATATTATTTTCTACTGTAGTTTTACTTGCTGAATTCAATAATATATCGTAAAATTCGGTGTACAAGTCGACGTGGTGTATAAGTCGACCCAAGATTTTGGTTATGAAATTCGTGTTTCAAGATATATCCTTTGTATAAGTCGATCCCCCACTCCTCCACTAACCAACCAACCAACCAAGTTTACAAGTTTAGTTTACCGCTGCTGCTGCATCAGTTTACCGCCACCGCCTTACCGCATTAGTTTACCCATAATTTTACCGCTATGGAGCCTCCGTCAAAGCAAATGAAGTATGATGCTGGCTTTAAACTGAAAGTAATTGCTTATGCATGTGAGACAAATAACAGTGCTGCAGCAAGAAAATTTGGAATTAATGAAAAGTTAGTGCGAGACTGGAAAAAGAATCAATGTGTTTTAAGTGAAATGCCAAAGTCTAAATGTACGTTACGAGGCAAAGCTTGTCAATGGCCTGCATTAGAGGATTACTTAGCAGATTGGATAAATGAAAATCGTGAAATTGGGTTAGCTGTAACGCGACCTAGCATACGTATGCAGGCACTTAAGTGGGCCCGATCACACCCAGATGAAAGTGAAGACTTTAGGGCAACAGTGAGTTGGTGTGATCGTTTTATGAATAGGAAGAATTAGATTGCACAAAAATTACCTAGTGACCTAGAGAATAAAATTGTAAATTTCCACAGGTTTATTATTGGACTGAGAAACCAGCAAAATTTCCAGCTAAGTCAGATTGGTAACATGGATGAGACTCCATGCTTTTTTGATATGCTATCAAATAGAACAGTACACTCTAAAGGTTCCAAGACAGTTTTAATAAAAAGTACAGGACATGAGAAAACAAAACTTACTGTGGTATTAAGTTGCCTTGCTGATGGCACAAAGTTGAAACCAATGGTGATTTTTAAAAGAAAGACAATGCCACCATTGAAGTTTCCAGCAGGCGTGTTTGTTCACGTTCATGAAAAAGGATGGATGGATGAAAATGGAATTCATTTATGGATTGAAAATGTATGGAATCGGCGCCCAGCGGATTGCGTGAAAAATCAATGTTAGTATGGGATGCATTTCGAAGCCATTTAACAGATAGTGTTAAAAAACATTTACAGAGCAATAAAACTGAGTCTGTTGTTATTCCTGGAGGTCTAACGTCTGTGCTTCAACCTCTTGATGTATGCATCAATAAGCCATTTAAGGACAAAATGCGTATGCAATGGAATAAATGGATGGCTGAGGACGAAAAGTCTTTCACAAAAGGTGGTAATATGCGTGCCCCATCGCTAGATGCTTTATGCAGATTTGTGATAAATTCTTGGGAAGCCATTGGAATTGAAATTGTTCAAAAATCATTCAAAATATGTGGGATTAGTAATCAAATGGATGGGATGGAAAATGATTTGTTGTGGAGAGATAGTTATAACGAAGAAGATGCAGTAAACAATTTAAGCGATTCCAATTCAGATTCAGATACATATGGCGACCTTGATCCTAATCCTAACTAAATTTTTAAAGTTTTTTATTGTCTTTTAACCTTTTAACTGTGTTTTTAATAAATAAAGTGTAATTCAATATCTGTATTTGAGCTCATCCTTGATCATATGCACCAGTTTACCTCTCTTGGATTAAGGTTCTGATTTCATACTTGTTGTATAAGTCGACCCTAAAATTTAAAGATATATTTAAGGCTTTAAACATCGACTTATACACGGAATTTTACGGTATATCTTATTTTGGAGAAATTAATAACAAAAGAGTTATAGTCCGTTTATTTTATTTAAAAGTAGAGATTGCATTTAAGATTTCAATAAAAATGTCCTTTCCTTTTTGTCTTCTCCTCCACAGAAATTCACATAAATAAGAATCTATCATATTTCTAGATGTTTCCCAATGTCTCTTGTTCCTTTATTTAGCTAAATCAACTGTACGCCCTTGACGATTGGTTATGTTAGGTCGTGATATTTTCGTTAGTTAGCCTTATAAGGTTAACTAAAGAAGGTTGGGGTAGAACGTTATTGCCTTAACTATGTTTATGAAATTCCATTTATCATCCATAACAATATCTACAAAAGAGAGAAAAAATTAATAATTATAACCATAACTAATTAAAGCACGAATACTTTCTCCAAAATAAAATATATATATTATTGAATTCAGCAAGTAAAACTACGCTAGAAATTGTTGCTGGGGTAGAACGGAAAAGATCCGTAGGCTCTGCCCATCGTGCGCCATCTTGAATCTGGGTGCTCGTAGTTGTAAAAAATTATGGTCACTTGTTCCTAAGTTTTGCTGCCGTAAGGTTGTGCTCTGCTTAGATTGCAATTCAGTCTCTTTGAAATCTTAAACATTTAACTTAGTTTAAATCTCCTTTGAAAGGAATGTTCATAACCTTGTTTAGGCTACTATTTCCATTAGTTTTCAGTAGTTTAATCTTGAGTTTTGTCCTATCTCGGTCCCAGGAGCCATTCTGCTCCTTGTGTATATATTGTAAATATTTAATTGGGCTATAAACATAATTATTTAGATAACTGGTAATATTTCTATTAAAGTTAAGTTAGATCGCTGACGGTAATTTACCTTAGGTATTACCGTGGGATTAAACTTACAGTTACGTATTAGGTTACGTAACCCCACTCATGTCTGCTCTGTGGATTTGAGGAGCCTTGGAATTAATAATTTCGATTCCTCTTATCCCCGGAGTGGATTTAAGTATAGTAGGTCTACGAGCGATTAACTTGCTGGCCATTATTTACTCGATCAGAGTCATTCAGACTCAGTCGAGTTTAACTCGGATACGGCTTGGGTCGAGGTGGTGGTTGGCATCAAGAACTTCGTTACTCGAAGATCTATCACCCTTCGATTCTGTGACTCTTCATCCAAGGTTTGGTTCAGGGAGTTCCTCCCAGGCCCTAAGTCTCTCATTTTGTGTGAGACCTCCAAGCTGCTCCGAACCGCAGTTGAGGTCAGACCGCGTCTCGATTGAAGGCTGGTTAATCCTGGCAATTTGGTCCCCACAACACGAAGAATGTTAAGAAAAGAAAAAGGATTGAGTTGTGTATTGTTAAAGATAAGGGGATAGTCGTATGGAAGATTGTGACGAGTAGACAGATGAACGAACTGAATTTTTGAGGCATCGAAATCCACAAGGTTTTCTATGCTCCAATCAGAGAGAGTAGAAGGATGAGAGGTCAGGTGCGCCATAGCCGTCCTAAGGAAATCATTGAGTGACTGTTGAGAGGGACGCTTTGTGAAGCGGGTGGAAAAGTGAAGAATTGAATCATCGGCAGAGGAGTGGATAGGACAGGAAGTTCGATTTAATGGATCATTGATAAAGGAAAACAGTGGGTGATAGAACAGGGCCCTGAGAAACACTACTGTTAATAGCCTCAAGAGAGGAACATCTACAACCGCAGCTACAAATCGGCTAGAAACGAAATTAGGGAGGAAAGCACAGATAAAAGGAAAGAAATCGAAGACAGTTTCGAAATTAAAGATTTGTGCCAGAATCTATCAAAAGCTTTTGATATGTCTAGCGCAAAGGCAAAGGTTTCACCGAAATTCCGAAACAAGGATGACCAAGAGTCAGATATATGCAAGATCGCCAGTCCAACACCCCTTGCGGAACCCATAGTGACGATCTGAAAGAAGATTGTGAGAAGAAAGGTGTTTAAGAATCTTCCTATTAAGGGTAGAATAAAAAACTTTAGAAAGAGAAGAAATCAAAGCAGTTAGACGATAGTTGGGGGATTAAGAGAAGTCACCCTCCTTTGGGATAGGCTGGATGAAAGCGAACTTCCAGCAGGAAGGAAAAGTACCAGATGAAAGACAAAGCTGAAAGAGTTTTGCTTTGGGAGGGTGTCAGCACAGAAGCACAGTTTTTGAGAACAAGAGGAAGAACAGCCTCAGAACCGTACGGCTTCCTAGACTTGAGTCCAGATAGGGCAAAAAGAACATATTTGGAAGAGATTCTAATTTCAAACATAATAAAGTCAAAGGGAGGAGGAGATGGAGGAACAAGACTAGAATCCTCCAGGGTTGAGTTGGAGGCGAATTAGAATCGGATAGGTTTTCAAATTTTTGTGTGATGAAGGAACTTTTGGCCAGTCGAAGAACAGATTTTGCACGATTTTCGAGAAATATAAGCTAAGTGAGAACGAGGAATTGGATGGCGACGGTTCCTTCTGAAAGCCTCCGCTTTGCGGATAGCATTAGAACAAGAAGAGTTAAACCAACTTTTATTTTTGCATTAATATTAGGAAAAGAATATAGAATGTCCGTTTTCATATCTGAGAGAACCACCTCCGTAATAGGCTCGGCACACTCAGAGGCCCGGCCACGGAATCATTAATCATTCCATGGGAAATCACAGAAGTACTGCCTAAGGGCCTCTCAATCAGCTTTGCCAAATGATTCAAAGACCGAAGCCGAATTGGAGCGATTGAACAGGGAACAGATATAAGATTGTGGTCAGAGCCCAACGGAAAAAAAGTTTGACAGAGTAAGAAGGATGAGAGGTGATAAATAAATCCAGACTGTTGGGCCTATCTTCAAAGCGATCGGGGATACGAGTAGGGTGCTGTACAATCTGTTCTAGGTCATTCAAGATAGAAAAGTTGTAAGCTAGTTTACCAGGGATGTTAGTGAAATGGGAGGAAAGCCAAAAGTGGTGGTGAACATTGAAATCACCTAAAACGGAGATTTCAACAAAAGGAGAATGGAACAGAATTAATAGTGGTGGTTAAGAATCTTTCTGTAAGGATAGATTAAAAAACTTTAGAAAGGCAAGAAATCAAAGCAATTGAACGATAGTTGGAGGGTTGAGAGCGGTCACCCTTCTTTGGGTGGAAGAAAGCGAACTTCCAGCAGGTAGAAAAAGAATCAGACGAAAGGCAAAGACGAAAGAATTTGCCTATGCAGGCCACTGTACATTCAATCTTAATGAGAACTCTTCAGTTAAATAAAATAATTTACATAGCCTAGCTAGAGTCCTAGAATTAATGGTCAGCCAAATTTTCAGTGTAATGTAGTAAGAGGTTAACAGTCATTTTGGCCTTAGATAAAAGTTCGAGTTCATGATAAACATTAAAAAATCTTCGCTATTTGTTTGGTTCGATACATTAACTTTCCTCGGGTACCTTTCAAATATGTTGTATAGAAGTTACTGAAACAACAACTTCACAAAGTCTTAAAGGAACTCAATATCAGAAAAAACTTTTGAAACGGAAAACTTTTATGTTGGGTGAAGTATCATTTCGGTTGACTCTTATAAAAATGTAAATTTAAACTAAAGATTTTCACTTGAGAAGGAAAAGTTCTTATGCATGTATCGCTACATTACTAGACAGTTTGTTTGAATTTTCGTTTATACAAATTTATTATTTTGGATTATTCATTTATTTGATTCAAAATGAAAATAATTAATCTGTATGTATACATACTTCGCTCATACAGACAAATGATGGATTTGGGTAAACAACAATATATAAAGGACTTCACATGTCATTTTGCACGTCGTGGGAAGAGTTCCTGTCCTAAGGACTTTTTGTATTATCTAATTATATCCCGATAACCACCGATAATCATGCATAAATTCTCAGAATTATGGACGGGCTATACTTCAGATCTCTTAAATTGTCAGCATTACTTGTTCTTAAAAGGATTGTTATACTGCAGGGTTCATCAGTTGTGCTCATAATCCAGGACACACGAAAGCTTTGGGACACACAACGAAACAGATGGCATAGCGCTAAAAATGGTATTCGTTGTGACGTCCTAAGGAATTTCCTAACTAATCAGCTTGAAAAAAAGATGTCACACTGGTTTGTTGGGACATTGCTGAAACAATTTTTACAGTGTACATCCTGAATAAATAAAAAACATTATTAAAAGATGTTAAATAGTTCATATATATATAAACATATAAAAAGTTTGTTAAAAACGTTCTGCGTTTTTTTCTGCCTTATCCAATGGAAAATACGTTTACATAGAAAATAAATATATAGTTTCAATAAATTACTTTTTATATATCGGAAGAACTAAAGAATATTTTGTATGTATAGTTTAAATACAGAAAATAGATTTTATTTTAATTGAACTTATAGCTACAGGCTCGCAGCATAGGTTTAATAATTACTTTCATGTTTTCAATTTAAAATAAAAAATCTAAATAGGTATATAGTCAATAAAATAATTACTAAATGAGATAATAATGACTGAGATTGTTTAACCTCCTTCGCAACATCTAAGGTCATATGACGGAGGGGACCTACAGCTTTACGTGGAATCCGAACCACGAGTCGCTACATAATCTGGACACGGAGGACGGGCTCCCATCCAACTACTACCCAGACCCAATGTCGCTTAACGTCGCTGATCAACGGGAAGCGTGTTACGACATTAGGTAGCCCGCTACTAAATGGGATCTTTTCAGTTTAGCGGACTGCTACAGATTTTTACCAAACTTAGCACATTAATTATTTACAAATTCTATCCTAAGGATAAAATTTGTAAATAACTGATTTGCTAAGTTTCGTAAAAATCTGTAGCAGTCAGCCAAACGAAAAGACCCACTAAATGTTATAAAAACAAAGAAAAATATCCATCTACGTAAAAAATATAAAAGATTTTATATTAATTAATGTTAGTCCTACACCCTCCCTATAGAGTATAGGGGTCACCAATTAATTTTCCCTGAAATAAAGAGTAAAATTAATCAGCAGATAAAATTTAAAAAAATCCTAATTTTGGTTTAGTAACTACAGGTTATTTATATTATTAAATATTTATAAATATTACCGAGCAGACTAGAAACAATGATAGAAACTTGTGGGAAACAGACAATAAGCAACAAGTTTATGTATGACCATTTCATAAAAACAAGTTGACAGGAATGCCTAAATAACTGAGCAAGTTTTCACGGAGGTAACTGTGAGTGAACGTTTACTTAAAGATTTGTGGGAGATACATTTCGATACACGTGCAAGAGATATTTAGTCTTAATTTACGATGAAATTAATTTATTTTTTAATAATTACTATATTACTGTTAGCACTCTCTTGGTTATGTTCTTATAAAGTAAATGATAATACAAAATTTCATTTCAGAAATAAATATATCGATACCTATGATGAAAATATGGGTCTTTTTCGTTTGGAGCCCACCACCAGATTCTTTTAAAAATAGCACCAGTAGTGCGTTTTGACCCTCTCAATAGAAAATAACATTGTTTTTGGAGAAATGCGAACATTTTGCATAGTCGGGCAATAAAAATGCAAAATAGATTACAATGATATATATATATATATATATATATATATATATATATACACGAGGAGTGATAAAAAAGTATCGATAATTTTATTGCTACGGACAAATGAATGCAAATATGAAATAACCGTTTACATATGCGAGTCTTCCTGCCCTCTGGCGTCTGCAGTCTGAAGCAAATTCTGCTACTATGAGTCCGTAGTTGGTTGGAGCGCTTAAAAGGAGGGTGTGTCTTTGCAGTACGTATAAATCTCTGAAATGAAACAACGCGCGTTCGAAGACGAACGAAATGATTAAAACAGCTTTTGGAAATGATTCTCTCAGTGTAGCTAACGTTTACAAATGGCACAAAAAGTCTCCGAACGCGCGTTGTTCCATTTCAGAGATTTATACGTACTGCAAAAACACACCCTCCTTTTAAGCGCTCCAACCAACTACTTACTGACTCATGGTAGCAGATTTTGCTTCAGACTGCAGACGCCAGAGGGCAGGAAGACTCACATATATAAACGGTTATTTCATATTTGCATTCATTTGTCCGTAGCACTAAAATTATCGATACTTTTTGATCACTCCTCGTATATACATATATATATACAGTACATTAACATTAAAATTGACCAACTTGTTAGGTTAATTGAATGACCGGTTAGGTCAACTGTACGCCCTTGACGATTGGTTAGGTTAAGTTGTGAGATTTTCGTTAGTTTGTAATTATTTTTGTAATATTCCAGTCTTTCATTCTGTTCCTTTTATGCTTTAAAAGTGTCACGAATGTATATAGCCTAGGTCTTTGCGCAAACTAAGAATAAGATGGCCGATAGCCTACGTCCAATTTTCAATACAAATTATCGTCAAATTTTTGAAGAATAGACAAATTAAATGTACGAAATTCAAATGTTAAAGGGCTGTAACGTTTTCATTACTCATTTATCGGAAAAAAGTTATATATTTTTGAAATCAGCATAAAAAAGTACACATGATGGTAATAGTTAATTTTAATTCTAGTGGTGGGCACCAAACGGAAAAGATCCGAAAATATATTTTCTGCGTTCTCAAGCTTAAATGAATAATACCCTCAAAACTTTATTACCTTAATTTGCTCGAGTGTCCAAATAATTTCGAGCTCACTATATTATTAAATTTACGCTAATCGTGTCTAATTAAAACCATTCCTTCATCTTCCATTTTGAACAAATGAAAAAAATTTTAATTTGTTACAACGCGATCCCAGGGCAGTAATAAAGCAAAGGTAGCGGACGACAAGCAGTTACGTAGAGCACTTATTCCGAACTATACACATTTGGTCGATGGCAAATTTCTTCGGCACAAATAAATTAATCTAACCTAACTAACTTAATCTAATCCCCAAATGCTCGTCAATATAATGTCTTGTGGACGAAATGTTGTTAATAATAATCGGCCCTGAGGGTCAGAAACTGGCACAGCGTTCAGGTCAAACTAATGCGCTCCATTGTGTTAACTCCCAGATTATTACTACCACTACCATCGGCAGTCAAACCCCCGACCTCACTCTGTTCAAAGGGAAATGTTGTTAGCCCGTCCTCTTCAACTGGTTTTAGTGTATTTAATAGGAAGTTGACTGCTACATAAAAAATAAACTATATATATATATATATATATATATATCATATTTGCACCTCTGTGTAGTTGTTAGCATCGCTGACTACGAATTCACTGGCCCCCAGGTTAGATACCCGGTGACCGCAGTCGGCGCGCAGCAAACCCAGCTATTCATCCTTCCATACAATAAAATTGGTTGGTAGATAAATGGGTACCTTGGGGATTCTGGGCTACTGATCGGGAGGTCATGGGAACAAGTTCGGGCGAGGACTTTATAACTTCTGACCACGCGTGGTGGGTCGTGGTTCGGATTCCGCGTTAAGCTGTAGGTCTAAGGTGGAGAACAAGCTTGACTTACGTCAGAATGAACAATTCGGGCGAAAGCAAATCAACGGTAACAAAGATATATATATATATATATATATATATATATATATATATATGCAAAAATAACTGCAATGACCGCGCAGTATATAAATGAATAGAAACGACATAAGTATTAAGGAACGTTTCTGCACACGAGGAGGAGAGATAACGAAATAATGAAAAATGAGGCGAACCGCCTGGGAATCGAACCCAGGGCCTTCCAATTGCCGGTCGGACGCTCTACCATTATGCTACGGCAATTGGAAGGCCCTGGGTTCGATTCCCAGGCGGTTCGCCTCATTTTTCATTATTTCGTTATCTCTCCTCCTCGTGTGCAGAAACGTTCCTTAATACTTATGTCGTTTCTATTCATATATATATATATATATTACATTAGGATACATAAACCCGAAATAAATAAATTTCTTTAAAAGCCTTCCTCTTTCCTCTCAAATTTTCCGATAGATTCTCTGATGTCTGATGTAGTCTCATATCCTCAACCCCCAAAAAATAAAAAATAAAAAAATTTCAATCTTGATTACAACGAATTTTTTTAAAATGCTTTTTTTCACTATTTTTCCTAACTATTGGAAAAAGTTTTGTATCGAAATATCTAAAAAATTGTAAATTCTTTAAATAAATAAATATATATATATATATATATATATATATATACAGGGTGGGCGGAAAGTAGCTCCCTATTTTAGATTGGTAAAAAAATACGTATATTATCCATTTATTTCAGAAAAAATATGACAAGGTAGGCATACATGGTAGGTTTTCTCTAAAATTCAATGTGGGCTCCAACTCTTTCCACCTTCTGGAGCCGCCCAGGAATGGCGTCCACTGACTTTAGCAGGAACTCCGGCGGGATGGAGGACATGACTTCCCGAATTCGGTCCTCCAGTTCTTCCAATGTCCTCGGTTTGGTGCGGTAGACTTCTTCCTTTACCCACCCCCAAAGAAAGAAGTCGCACGGTTACCGCTGAAAAACGGCAGAATCGGTTCAGTGTAACGGTGTGGTGTGGTATGACCTCAGATCAGGTTGTGGGCCCGTTCCTTCTGCGCAACACCATTAATGCTGAGCGGTACCTTGCTATGTTGCGAAACGAGGTCTGGCCGGTTGTCAGCACATGGGAGAACATCGACGATCTGATATTTATGCAAGATGGCGCCCCTCCGCACTTCGCTCTTGTTGTCCGTGAGTGGCTGGATGCCCACTTCCCTGGGCGTTGGATGGGTCGTCGTGGTCCACATCAATGGCCAGCCAGGAGCCCCGACTTGACACCGTGCGACTTCTTTCTTTGGGGGTGGGTAAAGGAAGAAGTCTACCGCACCAAACCGAGGACATTGGAAGAACTGGAGGACCGAATTCGGGAAGTCATGTCCTCCATCCCGCCGGAGTTCCTGCTAAAGTCAGTGGACGCCATTCCTGGGCGGCTCCAGAAGCTGGTGGAAAGAGTTGGAGCCCACATTGAATTTTAGAGAAAACCTACCATGTATGCCTACCTTTTCATATTATTTCGTCTGAAATAAATGGATAATATACGTATTTTTTTACCAATCCAAAATAGGGAGCTACTTTCCGCCCACCCTGTATATATATATATATATATATATTGTGTGCATATCTCGAATGAATATGGAAATGTTTTTTGTATAACTGCTGAGACGCATTTCAAACCTACATTACGAGTTTGATGGTTGTTCTCCGAACAGCTTTTCCGCACGTAAGCGCAAAATTTTTATGAGTTTTTCAAAATGTTTTATAAATTGGCACTTATAGTGTCAGTTTTAGAAAGAAACTAGAATTATTATGCTCTATACAAGACTTTGTTTAACCCGATTTCCTCCCTTTTCTCTCTTCAATGTTCTCAACTTTTTCATTTTACTCTCCTAAACTGAGAGCGAAAACTGGCTTTAATTCTATTTTTATTTTGAGGACATTAATGTGGTTTTTGTGTTTTTCTCTTCAATGGCTGTTTTAGAAGGATGGCAGCAGCGTTAGCGAGATAATGTATTACCCGCATGAGGCCACGTCCTCCAAAAGAAAGCTCCAGCAGCTGGTCTCCGTTCAATATAGGAAATTTAAATCCTTCTTAGACCTCGGCTGGTCTCTCCATCCATTTACGCTTTCATATAAAGCCATTCAATGTTCAGAGGTTATTTGTCCAACAAAAAAATACCCACGAATTTTGACCACGTCATCGGGCTGGAAATCAGGGACGACGATTGAAGCTTATATATATATATATATAGCAAAATATTTCTCGAAAGTAACACGTGAATAATATATATGATGAAAATAACCACGAAGGGAAATTAAAACATGAAATCGCGCTCAAGCGCTTTCGTCTAATGACATTTTCAGGAACACTGAAATTAATAACTTAATTATTAATTTCAGTGTTCCTGAGGATGTTACTAGACGGAAGCGCTTGAGCACTATATCGTGTTTTAATTTTCTTTCGTGGTTATTTTCATATATATATTATATATATATATATATACACACACACATCCAATTGCGAAAGTCTTGTCAAGGATGAACTCATAGGAAATGAATAGGCGATATGTTTATTAATGCCTATTAATAATGCTAATAATAATAATTATAAGAAAACTGTTTCCTGACCTTTGTTTAAACGATCAATGAAAATAAGTATTGATATGGAATATGATTAATGTACAACTTTTTATCTGTGAACTGAGTTCGAATGCATTAATTGATTAATAAAAGTAATCTGGATTTTAATAAAGTTTTGTAATCATTGAGGCCAGCTAATGCAGCTCATTACTCTAACTCTTGTATTATTATTATTATTATTATTACCAGCGCAACCGGGGTTCGAACTCCCGACCCTAGCGTTACCTACTGAACTACAAACGCTGTCCAATAGGGTTTTATCGTCGTACTGTGGTTTATTATTTGAAACCAGTGACTAAACGTTAATTCCGATCCAATTTTATCCCACAATTTTGCGTCCATCAAAGCTGAAGCAATCCGCCTTTATTCAAACCTTCAGGTAAGACTTTCGTTATTAATAGGAAAATCCACGAATAATATTTCAATTAAGAACATACGTTCCATTCTTAAAACCATTACATTGTTTAAAAAAGCTTGAACATGGTGTATGTTTAATTAATTTATTTGGTTTTTCAATTTAAGTCTAAGCATTTATTTTTCAAAAGTAATGAATGTTCCAATATTATACTGAAAGTTTTACACACACACACACACACACAGTATGTTACATATATATATATACAGGGTGGGCCGTAAGTTTCCATACATAGGAAAAATTAAACGTTTGTTTTTATGTTTCAGATACCCTAAGAATATGCGTTTGACGTAAGATCTTGTTTACTGATGAAGCAAATTTTTACGTCAATGGAGAGGTTAATCGGCAAAACATACGTTATTGGAGTAATGCTAACCCTAACTGGCTGAGTCCGACGAAGATGCAAGGTGCCGGTAAAGTGATGGTGTGGGCCGGGATATGGGGTGACAGAATTATTGGACCAATTTTTGTCAGTGGAAATCTTAATGCCGAAAGGTATCTTAACATGTTGCAAGAAGAGATTTTCCCATCCCTGCTAAACGAGGAAGGTAACTTCCCAGTTTACTTCCAGCAAGATGGAGCTCCACCTCATTATGGTCTTCACGTGCGTCGGTATTTGGATCAGCAGCAGTTTCCGGATGCTTGGATTGGTCGGCGTGGTCCTGTGGAGTGGCCTCCCAGATCCCCAGATCTCACCCCCCTTGATTTCTATCTTTGGGGGCACTTGAAGGCCATGGTGTATCAGGAAAAGATACGAGACATAAATCATCTAAAGGAACGTATCACCAACGCCATTACAAGCATAACGTCAACTGTGCTAATGCGTGTTCATCAACAGTGGGGAACACGTATTGAAATGTGTTTTCAAAACAATGGCAACCATGTAGAGCATATTATATAAATAAAAATGGTTGTCCATAAAAAAATGTTTATGTTTCCTATGTATGGAAACTTACGGCCCACCCTGTATATATATATATATATATGTTAACCCCTCCGTCTATGGCCTCGGGAGGTTCGAAGTTGACAGAGGTTCTGGTTACGTGGCAGCAACGGATTTGTTACTCTGGAGTAGCTAGTACCGTATAGGGAATCGCAGTAGTTTCTCTTATACTACTCTCCGATTTCTTCTGGTAGTGGATCGGAGGATTCTGTGGAGCTTACTAAATTCTCTGAAGGTTCCCCGAGTCTTCTTGTAACGTATCAGGAAATTATTTTTCTCTATTTGAGACTAAATTCTCTGAAGAGAGCAATGCTCGAAGGAGAAAACACAGATATTTTAGTTTACTGCTAAAATGTTACAGGTAATGCTCAGCCTCTAAGTTAGATCAGACAAATCAGAATGAACACTGGAGAACTTTTATAAGTTTGTATGCTAAATTTTTAATGACATCATTATTATTTAATGCTGACCTGTTTTGTTTTTTATTCTCAATAGGCTGAATTATTTTTCAAAATATTTAAAGATAAGGTAAATATTTTAGCTGTAGCAATGTCTAGACAGATAAGCAAGATATTTGAAGATGATGCCATATTTTTGTTTTAAACCGCATATTGACAGATCTGATGTTATCATGATCTGCCGAGTTAACTAAAAATGGAAATTGAAATATGCATTTTATTATGAAATACAATTAAATATGCGTATGAGCGAAAATTAAATGCTGAAAATTTAAAATTAAGTGTTAAGCAAGACATGACTTCATCTTTAACAATGAAGAGAGAATGTATAAAGAAAATGAACATTAACAAGATTACATTATTAAGCTAAATCTAAAAAAATTATTAGGTAATTTAAAAAGAAATAATTCCTCAATTATTCAGCCAAAAATAAAATAGTAGAAAGAAAATAAAAAATTTATCCGTTCTCGTGTCAGCGTTATGCGAATTTGGACTCTATATGTAAAATTGAATATAAAAATATAAATATATATGAATATAAGAATATATGAATATAGGAATGATTCATTGTTCATTTTTACACACACACACACACACATATATATATATATATATATATATATATATATATATATATATATATATATAATAATATATATAATAAATATAAAATACGCATTTGAAAGCAAATAAACTTGTGTAAAGGACATTAAATTATTTTTACTGTATTTACGAACGTAATTTCGATATATGAACGTAAAATCTCCGAACAGACTCGTTTTAGAGATTTTTTACCTCACAGTTTACAAAATTTCTTATTCAGGGTTTATTTTCTACAAAAACGCATTCAAACTTACCAATAACATCGATCTCGCATCCGTTGTCATAGTAACACGCATTCACCAATGGCAACGTGAAGTTCTTTCCGTTACATGGGTCATTCCTCCCCCTTTCACCTTTTATAAATATTTTCTCCTTTGCGCGTTCTCACCGTCGCTATAGTAACCACTTACCTATAAATAACGACTTTTATAAGGAGATTCTGGCCTGTCTATTCCTTCGCCTCTCTCTGATCCGACCAACCTTTAAGAGGCTTATTATGGCGGCTGTTTGCAGTGCGACTTTCATCTCGTCTCAAGTTCTTAGATTTAATCTTTCGAAGGTTTTTCCCTGTCCGTTTCCTTTAATTCCCTTTTACTGCCTCCTTTCCCTTTGTTTCTATACAATCTTCCTTTCAAAAGACTCTTTTAAATCCTTAAAGAATCGCTACTGAATGGACTGCCAGAGATACACCAACCTAAATTAAAATTCAAAATTATCACCAACTTTTACAATTAGCATTTAATATATCCAAAGGCAAAAATACACCAAATAATATTTTCTTAATATATAAAAATTAATTTAAAACTTTAACTTTATATGACTGTGGTTTGCTTCCGCCTGAATTGTTCATTCTGATGAAGGTCAAACTTTTCACTCCACCTTAGACCTACAGTTTAACGTGGAATCCGAACCACGCCCTACCAGCAGCACAGCGTCTTAACTAACCACTAGGTCACCCAGGGTACCCATTTATCTCCCAACCAGTTTCTTTTTTTATTGTGTGGAAGGATGAACAGCTGGGTTTTGCTGCGCGCCGGCTGCCGTCACCAGGTCTCGATCCCGGGGCCGATGGATTCTTAGTCAGCGACGCTAACCACTGCACCACCGAGGCGCTAATAATAATAATACTAATACCGTAATAATAATAATAATAAACTTATAATAATAATTATTATTATTATTATTATTTTAATATATTCTTTAATAATTAATAATAATAATTCATTTTATGAATATGGAAACCTTTTTATTTAATAAATTTTCTTTTATTAATATATTTTATATAATTACAGTTCGTGCTGTTTTCTTCATAAAATTCTATATCTGTTCTATAAATTATAATTTAAAAATAATTTTCATATAATTTAATTAGCTGAAGTATATTTTAACTCTATATGTTAAAAAAGAGTTCGGTTTTAAAGGAAAAATAATGAAAATTAAATTAAATGTTTAATTATTATTAAATATACTGTATAGCGACAGTGTTTCATGTTTATATAAAACGAGATTTAATGTCATTTTATATATATATATAGAGTCATCGATGCATTCATAGTTTAAGTGGGAATATGAAGAGTTAAACATCTTTTTACATAGAGCACCAATCCGCTCATACGTCCATTTCAGGGTACAGCATTTCGCAGCAGCATTGCCAAGCAAATAGGGGGTTAAAGTACGTGGTTCATCACCACTGACAGGAACAATGCTCTGTGTTAGTTTAGACTCTAGTCTAAAGAACATCCATATCTGTATTAAATTTATTGCAATTTTAGTTAGTTTGTATTGCAGACACCTCCAGTTATTATCGGACCTGGTGCATAATTCTTTAGGAGAAAAATGCACCGTAAGTTTGTGTTTTCTCCACAAGGCAGCACAGATTTACCTGTATCAATCACAGTCACATTTGTACTACCTCAGGCTTGCTCTACACAAACTGGACCAAAAACCACAAGTATCCGCAATCGCAAACCGTCCGTATATTAGTTTAGAATAATATATATATATATATATGAGGCGTTGCGAATACGAGGAGCGAACTCGCCAAACGAAGGTTTTGAGATAGACGCTTTTAAACTTTGTGACTAATATTGTGAACGAGGGTCGAATTCGCCAAATTGAAGTTTTGAGAAACTCTCATATTTTTTTATTGATTTCAGAGAAAATAGAAATACATAAACTTTCTTTTGTATGTCAAAGGAAGTATTTTAAATTTATATAAGACTTGTATGTTATTACGTAATACATTGGCTGAGTATGAGGGCATAAATTCGCCTCTTGTAATTGGAATGCTATCTCACATAGTGCAAATACACGCACTGAAAATTACTATATTTTGAGCGTACCAGAGGCGGTATTTGGCTGTACCAAGTTGACTGCGGATAGGGGGAAGGTTGAGCTATTCATTCGTGGAACAATCACAAAATCGTCAATGTGACGAGTTCGCCCTTCGTACTCGCGACGCCTCATATATATAGTATATCTATAGACTGAACACGGAAAAAACACTATTAGTATATTCAAACGGAATAGAATTTAAAGAAGACTACATCGTACGGTAAAATACCCCCCCCAAATAAAAAACCTTTTAATATCTTACATTTTCCATGTTTTATAGTTATAATTTCAATATTTCTCCAGCATACCTCTTTATAATCCACTTTAGTTTTTCCGTCCTTATTCCTGTAAGTATCATTGAGTTTTTCCCACCGTTATTCGTGTTATTAATGTTACTATCATAAACATTATTATTATTATTATTATTATTATTATTATTATTACTAGAAAAAATACCGCCCTACGGGCGGTTTTTGCTATTTCCTGCGGAAGGCTTGGAGCCCTCGGCCAATTACTTCATCTGGGAAATGAATTTTCTTACCTCAAGGTATTATTTCCTGTTATAAAATATAAAAAAAAACACTTCATCATAAACTTATCTTTATTTCATTACTGAAGAATCTCCTTGTAGACATAATTGTCAACAAATACTCCCTTTTCATTTCTTTCTGTCAGGACTTTCAGCAAAAGATCGGCTACGCCCCGATTTCGCTAGATCTGCGGTACTTGGGCATTCGGCCCAAACCGAATCGAATTGTGGGCCTACGGCGTATTTTATTTTGAACATCATTCCTATCCCTCTCACCTTGGGCCTCAGTAATTGGGGTGCCTGCGGCGCCCAATTACTGTCGGTTCAATTATTTGGTCAATAAAACTATAGAAAAGAACGCAGCCATGAAAATCTAAAGCTTCACAAATCTTGATACAATGAGTTCAAATGTGAAGCTTAAGATTTTCATGATTGCGTTCTTTTCTATAGTTTTATTAACCAAATAATTGAACTGACAGTAACTGGGGAGCCTGCGGACCCCCAATTACTGGGAGTTCAATTATTTTGTCAATAAAACTATAGTCATGAAAATCTTAAGCTTCACAAATCTTCTTGACATAATGTGAAGCTCAAGATTTCCATGGCTGCCTTCCCAATTACTATCGGTTCAATTATTTGGTCAATAAAACTATAGAAAAGAACGCAGCCATGAAAATCTAAAGCTTCACAAATCTTGATACAATGAGCTCAAATGCGAAGCTTAAGATTTTCATGATTGCGTTCTTTTCTATAGTTTTTTTTTGGTTACATATATTAGGTCATCCCATAAGTAATGCGGCATTTTTTAATTTTTTTTTTTTTTCCATTTTTATCATTATTTTACGGATAGAAATCAAACAACTCTTTGAAGTTATTTATATTTAAATAAATATTTATTTAAATATAAATAACTTCAAAGAGTTACCTCCATTACTTACCTCCATTATATTATTACTAGTACAGTTCCCGTCGCTTCGCTGACGGTTAGACAGGCTAAACTACAAAAAAAGAACCCAGCCGTGAAAATTTTGAGCTTCACATTGTGTCAACATTTCTGAATCTGGTATCTCCCAAAACCTCCTCACCCCCATTCATACAACTTGGGGGCTAACCCCCTCCCCCATTACCCCCACCCCTCCCCATTACCACACCCATCCCCCATTACCCCACCCCCACCCTTCCGCCCACCCCAACCCTTCCCCCACTCCCACCCTTCCCCCCCCCTCACCCTTCCCCCATTGCTAAACTACAGAAAAGAACACAGTCATGAAAATCTTGAGCTTCACATTGCCGTCCGTAATACAATTTCTGAATTTTTTTTACAATTTCTGAATTTTTTTCTCACAATTTTTTCTCACAATTTCTGAAAGTGTGACGGACGGACAGACAGACAGACAGACGGACAGACGGACGGACAGCTCTCTTATTATAGTATAGATTATTATGATTATTATTATTATTAGAATTATTCTTTTTATTATTAAATGTAGACAGAATACCGTTGTTGTTCTCGACCTATTTTGATTTTAACTGTTTGATTTTCATTTCCTTTCGACTGCTTTAATTTTACCTTTTGTCTATTTCCGAAACTTTATCGTTTTATTATTTATCAACCAATATATATCAACCAATATATATCTTATTATTTATCAACCAACTATTATACTTCGTGATTTTCTACGCTCATATTTCCCTTCACGCTCCCACTTCCATATCTCATTATATACTATTTTATGTGTTCGCAACTGTATTTTATATATGTAGTCCTATTTTTAATTGCTCCCCTCATTTCGCACTTGATTATGTTTTCTGTCTAAAATTATTTTCTTTTGTAATATACTGACTAAGGGCTTCTATATCCTAAACGTTTGTATTGTCGTAAAGTATCAATTTATTTGTACTTGTTTTTATTTATGTTTATGTTCCTATATGATTCCCATATTTATTTTGTATTTATCGCTTTATATTTACTCTGTATACTTTGCATACATACACACACAAACACACACACACACACATACACACACACACACACACACTATATATATATATATATATATATATATATATATATATATATATATATGTGTGTGTGTGTGTGTGTGTGTGTGTGTGTATATATATATATATATACACAACATACATTCGTACGATGTAGGTATGATTTATACATCCAAATTATTAAATTCAGTAGCTTTTATGTAGTTGAATTTGTTTAATATATTTGCATTTCCCACGTTGGCTTTTAATTTGTGAATGAGTTTATTTTTATGGAATCGTGTATCGCATAGAATATTAATTATGTATTTTATCCTTTGTTTAAATCAGGGGTCACCAACCTGGGCGGTAGCGCCCACTAGTGGGCTCACATTAAAGGTAATTAAACATTTATTTCATTATTTATTTTATCGATTATGTTGATTTATTCTTTTTGATCTAAGGTGGGCGATAAGCTTTTTTAATTTTCAAAAATCGTAAAAGTGGACGGTGAACAAAAAAAAAGGTTGGTGACCCCTGGTTTAAATCATTCATATTTACAGCATATCTGACAAGTTGTGAATAAAAAACTTGGTACGTTAAATTATTTGTAATTAAGCTATTCTTAAAAGGAATGTTATTACATTAAACTGGTAATTCTTTATTTTATTATAAACACTGTTTGGAATTAGTTTTTCATTTGTAATTCTTATACTCAATTGCAGAAAATTTTCTTTGTCTCTCTTGTCATTTCCTCTTTCTAATTTTAATTCTGGGGAGGTTAAATTTGTCTCGCAAATTCTTCGAAGGTAGGTCCATTTGTCTTATAGATATCGTCTGTATATCGCCCATTGCTTTTAAATATTCGGTTATCGCAGCGACTCCCCAACCGCCCCTCCACATAAAGGAACTCCTTGTACGACAGATATAAATCTTCTATATACGGACTGCTGTTTGTCCTCATTGCAATTCCTTTCTCTCGTTTGAAGTGTTAATATTATTTATTGTAACGTAAGTGTTGTTCTAAAAATATTCTATAGCTCCTATAAATTTGTCTATACTACTGTATACGTGTTATAATACTCGTTTTTATGATATTACTCCAGTATGCCTTTTTCCCTGTTCTATTGATTACTATATATTTATATTGCCAATTTTTATTAACACTTTTAAATAAGGTTTTTTAATGTGATAATTTTATGTACTGAGTTGAGAAATCAAAAGCATGAATGCAGTCTGTTTCTTTGTTTTTTATTCTAACTAGATATTGGATAGAATTGTTGATAGACGAGTAACAATTAATCCTGTTTCTATTTTCTATTTCTTGGCAGTATTTTATGAGACATTTTTTAATTAATTCTAATCGTAATGTTACGTGTTGTGAGACCGGTTTCATAGTGGATTGTTTCAAACATACTATGAATCGAATTTGATAGAATCTTTATATAGTTTTGGGACTGCATATATGATTGGCATGCATTTATTCTTCACAGTCATTCTCTTCCGTTAATTGTGTATCAAGTTTTGCATATATATATATATATATATATATATGAAAATTATTTCACGAAGGTAACACGTGAAAAATATTTATGATGAATAAAACCACGAAGGAAAGGAAACACAAAATGGTGCTCAAGCGCTTTCGTCTAATGACATCCTCAGGAACACTGAGGATGTCATTAGACGAAAGCGCTTGAGCACCATTTTGTGTTTCCTTTCCTTCGTGGTTTTATTCATCATATATATATATATATATACACACACACACACAGTATATATATATATATATATATATATATATATACACAGTATATATATTACTACTATAATTCACCGAAAATGTGTCTATCTGTCTGTCTGTCTATCTGTCCGTCTGTCTGTCCACAGAAAAAACTTTTACGTTTCTGAACCGATTTCGACCAAACTTCGTATGGTGGATGGGGGTGATGAGTAATGAACAAAAATATATGAGTGACCAGCCTCCTCCTCCCCACCAATTACTGGGCCCGAAGGCCCCAGCACCGCGATAAACTATAGAAAAGAACGCGGCCATAAAAATCTTGAGCTTCACATTGTGTCAAGATTTGTGAAGATTACGATTTTCATGACTATAGTTTTATTGACCAAATAATTGAACCCCCAGTAATTGAGGGGCCGGAGGTCCCCCAATTACTGTCGGTTCAATTATTTGGTCAATAAAACTATAGAAAAGAATATAGTCATGAAAATCTTGAGCTTCACATTGGCGCCTTTCTTAAAGTAAATCAAGTCCCATCACGCTTCTTCAGAGTTTCATACACTTTCGTGGAATGAAGAAAATGAAGTTGGTGAATAAATTTAGAAAAGAATGTAGCCATAAAAAATTTTAGCTACGCATCTGAAGCCATGATAAGTAGAAGAAATGTGACAAGTTGTATTTGAAATTTAACTGCTTCGTCAGCTTCAAGTAAAATCTTTGAAGCTCAATTTAAAATGAAGTGATTCGTGAGCTAATTGTAAATGTTAAACTGTAACTTGCTTAGAGAATATCCCGCCCGTAGAACGGGTATTTTTGCTAGTCTTACCATAAACAGGCCTGCGATGGTTTTGTTGTCCGAAATATTTTATCATTTTTATAGTAATTTTTGCACGCTGATTCCGAAAATAATATTCATTTCTCGCCATCTCGTACAGAGTTTTCACAAAATGTCATATTTCATATTACATATGTAAGTAATTTTCATTAAAATTGACTCGGTTAAATTTTGATTAAAAACTACTGCCTATAAATGCGTCCAGATCAGAAGTGACGTCATAGCGTCTTCTAGAACATTCGAGAAACGCACCGCTAGTATATAAGTGATTGACAAGCCACGAGATGAATCATTCTGTCTAGTGCGTGTGAGGTTATAGTTTTTTATTATTCAAAGGTGCGCGGTGACTATATTGCTCTTTTGAAATTTGTTTATCTGTCACTATGGCAACCAGAGGGCGTGTAAATAGTCCAAACATTTTCTGTTATATTTGTGGAAAATTTACTGTGAAAGAAAACAAAGGCGAGATATTACAGACTTCGTCAAGAAAGCATACGATGCGTACTTCGGAATGAAACTTGGGGGATGGAGACAAATCATGGGCTACACATAAAATTTGCAGTGTTTGTGTTGAACAACTTAGACTGTGGGGTAAAGGTAAAAATAATTCTTTACCTTTTGGGATTCCAATGGTCTTGCGTGAACCTAGAAATCGCAGCAATGACTGCTATTTTTGTTCATGTAATGTGCAAGGCTACAATACGAAAAATAAAAAGGAAATTTCATATCCAACCTTTCAGTCTGCTATAAGACCTGTTGTTGTTGTTTAGCGATCAGCCCACCCTGATCGAGCAAGCCGGCAGCACGCAGGTAACCGATCACCCTCTCCGGAGTGGACCAGAGGTTCAGCGCACGAGTGATGTGTTGTGTTCTATGTTGTGCTAGAGTGGTACAGTCTGTCATAATGTGTTCAATTGTTTGTGGTGTGTCCTGGCACAGGTGGCAGGTGTCGTCTGTGGAGTTATCTAGTCTTTGTTTATATGTCTGTAAGTTGGAGTGATGTTCACATCCGAATCGTGCTAAGTTAACTCGATTCGATCTTCTCAGGCTGATCTCTGACCTGTTACTGGGTGGCGGCTTCGCACCTAGGACCGCATTCGGACCGAGTCATGTCAGTGCTTTATGGGTTAGGTGTGTGTGTGTGTATGTGTTTTCTGTACTGTGTGATGTCTGTGAGGCGTGGTATGGAATGGGAATGGTTATAACGTCTCTCTGGTGTTACCTTAATGGTGCGAGGTGTCGGTGCATGATTGTACATGGAGAGGCAAGGGTGTTGTGGGTTAGTTGTCACTGCTGCCATGAATTGTGTTCCCCTCATGTCTAAATGTTCCCTAACTTTCAGTATTTTTGTTTCTGTGTGCAGGTGTTCTATTGGTGTTGTTTGAGTACATCCTGTAATGATACGAAGTGCGTTGTTTTTATTGTCTGTAAGGTGTTTATATGGGTGCCCAGCATGGGCTAGCATAGTCCATAACTGAGCGAATATATTGTTTGTATATGAGTGATGTTGTTTCCTGCTGGTGTCCAAAGTTTGTGCCTGTTAGTACCTAAGCGTGTTATGTCTTGACGTACATTTATATTTAATGTCCTGAATGTGGTTTGCAAAAGATAATGATGTGCTGTATGTGACCCCAAGTATTTTGGTCCTGTGAGTGTGTGGAATGTTGATGTTGTTTAGTGTAAGCTGTAGAGTTATCTGGTGTTCTTTTGTGTTGCTTGTGAGCAAGGTGATGGTTGATTTTGTGTGCGCTACTTTGCGTCTACTGTGTGTGAGCCAGTCTTGTATACTGTTTATGTATGTTTAGAGGTTATTTGTGGCGGTGTCGATGTTGTTGTGGGTGGATGTTAGAGTGATGTCATCTGCATATGATGATAAAATAAGCTTGTTATCTATGGGTGTTGGAATGTCATGCATGTATATGTTGAACAGTGTTGGTGAGGGAACAGAGCCTTGAGGGACCCCGTTCGGCAAAAGCTTGTTTTTGGATGACTTGCCATTAAATGTGACATGTGAGTATCTTCCTGAAAGATAGTTGCTCAGCCACCTTTTGGTGTTATTGTGCATATTTGTGTTGAGTATTTTGTTTATGAGAGGGAAGCGTGGGATAGCATCAAATGCTTTACTAATGTTTATTGTTGCTAATAGTGTACGTTGAGCTGGTCGTCTGGAGTTGATGCCATCTATAATGTGCTGCGTGAGGTTAGTGAGTAATGTCGTGGTTGAGTGGTGAGGTCTGAATCCATGTTGAGAAGGCGACAGTGGTATGTGCGGGTTGGTGATTTGTAAGATTAGTCTTTCTGTTACTTTGGAAGGTGTGCATAGTAAAGTAATGGGTTTATAGGAAGCTGGTTCTGTTGGATTTTTGTTTGGTTTGAGTAGTGTAATAATTTTACCTTGTTTCCATTGTCAGGAATAATACACGTTGGTATGAATATGTGCTGATATTTGTGAGAGCTAGTGTTGCCTGTGGACCTAAGTGTTTAAGGTGTATGTTAGATATGTTGTCTGGTCCAGTAGCCTTCGAATTCTTAATGTTTTTGATGTTCTTGGTGGTCTGGTCTGTACTGAAGCGTGTAATGGTCGTGTCGAGTCTGTAGGTTTTTTTGTGTCTGGCTGTCTGTCTGCGTGTTTCTGGTTGTTGTCTCTGTTTAAGTGACTTATCTTTGCGTAGTGATTAACTAGAATGTTAGCTTGTTGTCTATATGTTGGATATTATTTTGGCTGCGACAGATAGCCACGTGTGAGTGTGAATGCCGCAGTTAGAGTGGGTAATGCTGTTTATAGTCTTGTATAGCCTGGATGTATCTGTGGAGTGGTTTAGTGTTGTTATGAATTCCCTAAATGTTTCTGTTTGTTTTTCTTTGAGTTTGTTGCTTATTTCTGTGTTGAGCTGTGTATCTGCTGTTTTATGGCTTCTGTGTATGGTGTTTGTGTGTTATGTTTGAGGTTGTTACGTTGCCTTCTGAGGTGGGCTATTTCTCTAGTGTAATTTGGGTTGTATTTCCTAATGTTGCCCTTGGGTATGTATTTGTTTGCATTATTGATGATCTGATTAAATGTCTTCAGTGTTGTATTGATGTTTATGATGGGTGTGCTGTTTAATGTGGTGAATTGTTCCTCAGTCTGTACTTTGAACTGTTCCCATTCAGCTTTCTTGTAATTTCTGTAAGTGTGCCTAAGGCTGTTGGGGCAGAGTGTAGAACGTGTTGTAATGATGATGGGCGGGTAGTCTGATGACAGTTGTTTTTCTGTTCTCCAGTGTGTATGTGTTGCTAGTGAGGGGGAACAGAACGTTATGTCTGGGGAGGAGTTTGAGTATCCTGCTTGATGTGGCATGTGTGTATGTTCTTCTGTATTGTTAAGAATGAAGAGGCTCTTTAGTTGTGTGGCTATGTTGGCGCCTCTGGTGTTGTTTTGGTTGTGCAGGTACCAACTAGTGTCTTTGGCGTTGAAGTCTCCTCCTAAGATGACAGTGAGAGAGGCCAGATTGTGTAACTGTGGATTGTAATTGGCTGGCATCTGAGGTGAACTATCTCGTGGGATGTAAATGTTGATTAGTGTGGTGTTGTGTTTTGCGCGTGTTTTAATGTTAACTGCCTGTATTTCTATCGTGTTATCTGCTTGGATTGTGTTTGTAATGTTTTGGGTGGCATCAGTGTAGCTAATGCTTTTACGTATGTAAGTAATGAGTCACCTCCGTGACCCACAGTACGATCTTGACGGATCGCCGTGAAGTCAGGGATGGTGGGTGTTTTGTGTGTGCGTTTTAGTTTTGTTTCTTGTATAAGTGCTGTGTGAATGTTTTGTTTGTGTACGAATTCCCTAAGCTGCATGATCTTGTTTGTGAGGCCATCTACGTTGTACTGTAATATGTTAATATTATACTTCTGTATGACCTGTTGCTCCTGGACCTGGTATACCTGTACCTACTAAACCAAATACTCTTGATATAACTTCATCTGATTCGGTGTCTGATGACGATGAAACGATGATGTTGATTGTTTTCAAACCGAAACATCTGGTGAACCCCAATTGTTTACACAAAGTGAACTTAATGATTTGGTAAGAGATTTATGTCTCCAGAAGGATTCTTCAGAGATTTTGAGATCCAGACTTCGTGCAAAGAACTTGTTTTCTCCCGGGACGTCATTTTACTGGTACAGAAATCGAGAAAAAGAATTCATCCAATATTTTTCTCAAGAAAATTCACTGGTATATTGCAACAATGTTTCGGAACTAATACTTAAGCTAGGCGCTGCAGTCTATGACCCAAATGAGTGAAGACTTTTCATTGATTCCTCTAAAAGGCGTCCTCCTTCACAACGGTAACTTGTATGCATCCGTTCCTGTGGCTCATTCGGTTCACTTGAAGGAAACGTACGAAAATCTTGAGCTTCTAGCTAAGGTTAAATACAAAGAACACGGTTGGCTACTTCGTGGAGACTTAAAAGTGATTTGTATGTTGTTAGGTCAACATCCAGGTTATACGAAGTTTCCATGTTTTTTGTGTGAATGGGATAGCCGAGCAAGAACTCAGCACTGGATAAAAAAGGAATGGCCACGCAGAGTCAACCTGACACCTGGTTCTAAAAGTATTCAACGTGAAAGTTTGGTTGACACGAAGAAAGTCCTCTTACCTCCGCTTCACATGAAATTGGGCTTGATGAAGCAATTTATTAAGGCCTTGGACGAAGATGGAGATTGTTTAAAGTATCTGTGTGGTAAATTCCCAACTCTTTCGGAAGCAAAATTGAAAGAAGGAATTTTCGTTGGTCCCCAGATTAGAAAACTGACTTTGGATGAACACTTTGAAAGAACAATGAACAATCTTGAAAAAGAAGCGTGGATTGCTCTTAAGGATGTTATCAGCAAATTTTTGGGGAAAAACAAGGACCCAAATTACCAAAATATTGTGAACAACATGCTAAATAAGTTCAGAGAGTTGGGTTGTAATATGAGCTTAAAATTACACTTCTTACATTCACACTTGGATTACTTCCCTGAGAATCTCGGAGCACTTAGCGAAGAACAAGGAGAACGGTTTCACCAAGACAGCAAAGAAATGGAGAAGAGATATCAGGGAAGGTGGGACATCAACATGATGGCTGATTACTGCTGGATGTTGAATCGGGATACTCCAGAATTATTACATAAAAGAAAAGGAACAGCGCGTACATTCGAGACTAAAAGGCATAGATCTCACAAGAAAACTCAGGAAAAATAAAGATGAATATGTAATTGATGTGAATAGTCTTCTTTCTTTTTAAAGTTGTGTGCATTTGTAATTAGTATAACAAAGCGAAATAGGTACCTAATGTCAATTGAAAAAAATATTTATTTATATTTATGATGTTATTTTTTCCCTTCCAATTTTCAGAAAATCCTTACGTGATAGAAAAAATGGACACCTTATTCGAAATCAGCGTAGTTGAATTATATAAAATCAGTTATTAGTAAGAAAACAACTCTTACAAAGTTCTCATTCGAATGTCTGTCCGTCTGTCCACAGAAAAACTTTTATGTTTCTGAACCGATTTCGACCAAACTTTGTACGGTGGATGGGGGTGATGATTAATGAACGAAAATATATGTGTGATCAGCCCCTCACCCTCAACTACTGGACCCGAAGGTTCCAGCACCGCAATAAAACTATAGAAAAGAACGTAGCCATGAAAATCTTAATCTTCACATTGTGTCAAGATTTGTGAAGTTTAAGATTTTCATGACTATGGTTTTATTGACCATATAATTGAACCCCAAGTAATTGGGAGGCCGCAGGCCCCCAATTACTGTCGGTTTAATTATTTGATTAATAAAATTACAGAAAAGAACGCAGTCATGAAAATCTTAAGCTTTGCATTGCCGCCAGTAATAATAAAAAAAAAAGAAAATTTGTGCGCCAGCTCCACCGAATTACTGGGCCCGGAGGCCCCAGCACGGCAGGTCTAGCTAAATAGGCCCGTAGGACCCTGTTTAGCTAGTATATAATTATAATACGAGTATATATAATATAGGCTACGTCGTGGCTAATGCCGTAACACAGCTTACCATCGATCAATGAAGTTAAACGACATTGGGGCTGTGAAGTAGCTAAATGGTGATCCATTCTCTGCGCTCAGATCATGTAGCGATCCGTGGTTTGGATCATGTAAAGATGCATGTCTCTTCCATCATATGACCTTAGATGTTTCCGAACAGCAACATTTTTAACTCTGCAAATTCAAAACATTCACATAGCACTTATACAAGAAACAAAACTAAAACGCACACATAAAACACCCACCATCCCTGACTTCACGGCGATCCGTCAAGATCGTACTGGGGGTAACGGGGGTGGACTAATTACTTACATACGTAAAAGCATTAGCTACACTGATGCTACCCAAAACATTACAAACACAATCCAAGCAGATAACACGATAGAAATACAGGCAGTTAACATTAAAACACGCGCAAAACACACCACCACACTAATCAACATTTACATCCCACCAGATAGTTCACCTCAGGTGCCAGCCAATTACAATCCACAGTTACACAGTCTGGCCTCTCTCACTGTCATCTTAGGAGGAGACTTCAACGCCAAAGACACTAGTTGGTACCTGCACAACCAAAACAACACCAGAGGCGCCAACATAGCCACACAACTAAACAGCCTCTTCATTCTTAACAATACAGAAGAACATACACACATACCACATCAAGCAGGATACTCAAACTCCTCCCCAGACATAACGTTCTGTTCCCCCTCACTAGCAACACATACACACTGGAGAACAGAAAAACAACTGTCATCAGACCACCTGCCCATCATCATTACAATACATTCTACACTCTGCCCCAACAGCCTTAGGCACACTTACAGAAATTACAAGAAAGCTGATTGGAAACAGTTCAAAATACAGACTGAGGAACAATTCACCACAATAAAGAGCACACCCATCATAAACATCAATACAACACTCAAGCCATTTAATCAGATCATCAATAATGCAAACAAATACATACCCAAGGGCAACATTAGGAAATACAACCCAAATTACACTAGAGAAATAACCCACCTCATAAGGCAACGTAACAACCTCAAATATAACACACAAACACCACACACGGAAGCCATAAAACAGCAGATACAACAGCCCAACACAGAAATAAACAACAAACTCAAAGAAAAACAAACAGAAACATTCAGGGAATTCATAACAACACTAAACCACTCCATAAATACACCCAGGCTATACAAGATTATAAACAGCATTACCCACTCTAACTGCGGCATTCACACCTCACACGCGGCTATCTGTCGCAGCCAAAATAATATCCCAACATACACACAACAAGCTAACATTCTAGTTAATCACTACGCAAAGATAAGTCACTTAAACAGAGACAACAACCAGAAACACGCAGACAGAAAACAGCCAGACACAAGAAAACCTACAGACTCGACACGACCATTACACCCTTCAATACAGACCAGACCATCAACATCATCAAAAACATTAAGAATTCGAAGGCTACTGGAGCAGACAACATATCTAACATACACCTTAAACACTTAGGTCCACAGGCAACACTAGCTCTCACAAATATCAGCACATATTCATACCAACGCTGTATTATTCGTGACATATGGAAACAAGGTAAAATTATTATACTACTCAAACCAAACAAAAATCCAACAGAACCAGGTTCCTATAGACCCATTACTTTACTATGCACACCTTCCAAAGTAACAGAAAGACTAATCTTACAAATCACAAACCCACACATTCCACTATCGCCTTCTCAACATGGATTCAGACCTCACCACTCAACCACGACATTACTCACTAACCTCACGCAGCACATCATGGATGGCATCAACTCCAGACGACCAGCTCAACGTACACTATTAGCAACAATAGACATTAGTAAAGCATTTGATGCTATCCCACGCTTCCCTCTCATAAACAAAATACTCAACACAAACATACATAATAACACCAAAATGTGGCTGAGCAACTATCTTTCAGGAAGATACTCACATGTCACATTTAATGGCAAGTCATCCAAAAACAATCTTTTGCCGAACGGGTCCCTCAAGGCTCTGTTCTCTCACCAACACTCCTCAACTTATACATGCATGACATTCCAACACCCATAGATAACAAGCTTACCTTATCATCATATGCAGATGACATCACTCTAACATCCACCCACAACAACATCGACACCGCTACAAATAACCTACAAACATACATAAACAGTATACAAGACTGGCTCACACACAATAGACTCAAAGTAGCGTACACAAAATCAACCATCACCTTGCTTACAACAAAAGAACACCAGGTAATTCCACAGCTTACACTAAACAACATCAACATTCCACACACTCACAGGACCAAAATACTTGGGGTCACATACAACACATCATTATCTTTTGCAAACCACATTCAGGACATTAAAAACAAATGTACGTCAAGACTTAACACGCTTAGAGTACTAACAGGCACAAACTTTGGACACCAGCAGGAAACAACATCACTCATATACAAACAATATATTCACTCAGTTATGGACTATGCTAGCCCTTTCTGGGCACCCATTATCTCAAACACACACATAAACACCTTACAGACAATACAAAACAACGCACTTCGTATCATTACAGGATGCACTCAAACAACACCAATAGAACACCTGCACACAGAAACAAAAATACTGAAAGTTAGGGAACATTTAGACATGAAGGGAACACAACTCATGGCAGCAGCAACAACTAACCCACAACACCCTTGCCATTACATGTACAATCATGCACCAACACCTCGCACCATTACGGTAACACCAGAGAGACATTATAACCAAATACTCCATTCCATACCACGCCCCACAGACATCACACAGTACAGAAAACACATACACACACACCTAACCCACAAAGCACTGACATGACTCGGTCCGAATGCGGTCCTAGGTGCGAAGCCGCCACCTATTGACAGGTCAGAGATCAGCCTGAGCAGATCGGATCGATTTAACTTAGCACGATTCCGATGTGGACATCACCCCAACTTACGGACATATAAACACAGAGTAGACAACTCCATAGACGACACCTGCCACCTGTGCCAAGACACACCACAAACAATTGAACACATTATGACAAACTGTACCGCTCTAGCACAACAACGAACACAACACAACATCACTAGTGCGCTGAACCTCTGGTCCACTCCGGAGAGGGCGATCGGTTACCTGCGTGCCGCCGGCTTGCTCGATCAGGGTGGGCTGATCGGCTAAACAACAACAACAATTCTGCAAATTTATTATATACGAGTACAAATATATAAGGCTTGTACATTGACCAAACAGACTGTAAATTACAATATCTGCGCAATTCAGTTCTAGAAATCAGCACAGATATCAATGCTTAACGGAAACACACTTGCATAAAGATGAAAAAGGTTGTGAAAATTACATCGAAGACACTGAAATAGAAATACAGAATTACAACATATACAGAGCGGATACATTTGTTAGAAAAGTAAGAGTCTGTTGCATTTACGTGAAAAACACATTCATATGTGATTGAAGGTAAGCATATCAAATAGCACAGTCGAAATTCTTGTTTTAGAAGTAAAAGAACTGTACCCAATCATTATGAACGTGTACAGACCACCAAACAACAACAAAAAGTATATTCCAAATTGTTACAAATGAAATGGAAACCACGTTAAAATCCCTTAAAACCCCAGTACCAAATAATTTTATTTGTGGGGATTTTAGCTTTCCACTTATAACATGGAAGAAAAATGGCAAAGTTATATAAGGTGAGAAGTTTCATGATAACATTACAAAATGCAATAAAACCCAGGCAATTTATTACTTACCCTGGAAATCTGTGAAGCGACTAGAAAAGAGAACGTTTTGGATTTAAATTTAACAAATAGCAATGATATAATAATAAATTAAAAGATAAGGCAGAGAAATTTCTCTGACCACAACCTAATCGATGTACAAATAAAGTTAGCAAGCAGAAGACCAAAACCGCATCCCAGAGAGTCAGAAGGAATATTTGAAGGTTTAAATATTAATTCAAAGAAAGTACATTGGAAATTGCTACTTCAGAGAAGACACCAGAAGAAAAATTATCTATAATAGAAAATGAAATTAAATCCATATTGTTGAAACATGTTCCAAAGGTTAATAAAGAAAACGTAGCAAAATGGAGAGAAAAATCAGGACATTATTTAGACAACGGAAACAAACAGTAAATCTCCATACAGCAGAACTGAAGCAAGGAGACTCAAACTAGAGAAAATAACTTGCGAAAAAGAAATGGACCGAAAATAAACATTCATCCACAAGACAAACTAGTTGGAAAACAAAGTGGCAGGAAACAAAAAATTACCCAAAATACTTCTACACGTTTGCGAAAAGAAACATACAGCGAGAGTATTGTTCAGTTAAAAGATGAGTCGACCAAATACACAAGTGGCCAAGATAAAACATTCCCTTCTTATTCAAAGTATAACAGAGCAATGTCTAAGAATTAGCGTCCAGTAGCTTTCATCTCTCACCTTATAAAGTGCTTCGAATGGGTAATTAGAGTAAAAATTTATTGCTACTTACGCGAAAAGAATTTATTCAGACCGAACCAACATAACGTGGCTTCAAGGCTGGAAAATCATGCCTATCACAGTTCCTAGACCACCAGGAGAAAATACTGGAAACATTGTGTCGAGGGCAAAACAGATATAATATACAGTACACTGATTTTGCTAAAGCCTTCGATAAATCTTATCATGAAATTATTGCACACAAACTTAAGAATACAGGAGTTACTGGAAAGCTGGGACGATGAATATTTAATATTTTTAGCAAAAGAACACAAAAAGTGGTTGTAAATGGAGTCAAATCTAGTCTTAGCAGTCGTCAACTGTCCCACATGGTACAGTATTAGCTCCCTTGCTGTTTATAATAATGATTGCAGACATTGATGCAGATATTAATGACAGTATTGTATCATGTTTTGCAGATGACACAAAGATATGCAAGGAAATATCGAACAAAGGTGACATAGAAAAATGACAAACCAACATTTAAACATTATTCAACTGGGTGGGAGTCAACAATATGAAGTTCATCGAAGAAATATTCATACTTCTAAGATATGGTAACAACAAGGTGCTACAGAATAAAGAGTACAAAACACTGCAGGCCAATCGGATAGCACCAAATTCATAAGTCAGGGGATCTTGGAGTAATAATGTCATCGGATGCAGAATTCAGAGATCACTATAGTATTAAAATCACAAAAGCTAAAAAAGTAATGGGAATTATCTGGAAGAGCTTCGACAGCAGGAAAGCAAATATCATGCTAAAATTATGAAAGGGTTTAGTCCTACTAATATTTGAATAGTGCTCAGTATTCAAAAGCCTATACAAAAAACGAGACATTTTAAATGTAGAATCCATACAAAGGACTTTTACGTCTAAGAGGAAACGAAGGAGGAAGACTACTGGTTTCGACTATAATCCCTGAAACTGTACTCCATGAAAAGAAGACACGAGTGGTACACAATAATATACATATGGAAAATACTCGAAGGTTGTGTCCCTAACCTAAGAAATGAAATAGAAACACACTGGAATGAGGGAAAAGGCAGATTTTGTACTGTCGCAGCTGCAGTGAAAGAGGGGGCCATGGATACGAATATGAAAAATACTTTCAAAATACAAGAACCGAAACTTTTTAATGTTCTGCAAAAGAACTGAGGAACCTCCAGCACACCAACCTCAACAATTTCAAGAACCAGATGGATAGATTCTTGCCCAAGTTCCTGACCTGCCATACGTGGATGACTACGAGGGCAGGAGGAGAGCGTAAACCAATTCCTCCACCAAATCCTGCAAATGAGCAAATAAGACAGGATGCTACCGAGGGGACGAACACAGGTCGATTCTGAACCGTTGTTCGAAACCATCTAACGGTATCTAAAGGTATCTCTCTCTCTCTCTCTGTATATACAGTATATCGGGTCGGCAAAGAAAAGGTAGACCTTTTAAATCCTTCATATCTCGGCAAATACGGTACATAGAACCATGAAATTTTAGTATGTTAGTACTAGGTAATTTTATAGTTTGTTTGCCATCTTTTAGCATTTTAGCTGAGAAATTGGATTTATAGCGAATATTCCAGAAAAAAATTGCTAATCATAGGTTCAAGTTGATAATTAAAGCGATTTTAATTAACGTTAGCCAACTGTAGGAGATTTGGACAAGCTTCTCAAGAAAAATCGATAAAATAGGAGATATCAAAAGAATACCAGGTAACGGTATTAAATTTGGCCACCAAACAGTCCTGATTTAAATCCTGTTGATTATGGCCTTTGGGAAAATTTGTCACAGAATTTATCGGGTCAAAGTAATAAATGTTGCTCATTTACGACAGCTGCTTCTGGAAAAATGGGATGAGCTACCACAAAAACAAATCAATAAAGCCATAGATGAGTTCCGTCCTAGACTGAAAAAGGGTGTAAACATATCAATCAGTTTTTTTAACATCAAGGTAGCACCATATGTGAGTACTTTGTAACTTTTTATCTGCACATACAATGCAGTAGTAGTGTAAATGGAGAATTTCCAGTGGCATAAAGAAATGTTCAATAAATCCGTAATTTTCATTAGCTTTCTTTGAAATCCACTCACCGTATAGGAAATTTACTTAGTTGTGGGGTGTGAAAAGAAGATTGAAATCTGACATAACTTTGGATTTTACAACCAAAGTTCGAGATCTCCCTTTTTTTTTGCCAACTCGATATATATATATATATATATATATACTTCATTAACCTCGTTGCTGTTCCGTGAGTTGGTTTCTCTTCACACGAAGATCAAGCTGGTGGCCCCCCTCTAGGTCTGGCTTGGTGGAGGAGCGAGTTGCTTTCTTGCGCTCTCCACCGTACATAGCCAGGTACACCCGGCTCATCTGGTACCGTCCTCAGCCAGGCATCTAGTCTTCTCTTCAAGACTTCAACTTTGACCCCTGTAACGTTTCTGAGGTACTTTGGAAGCTGGTTAAAAAGTCTTCGCCCCCTGACAACCAAGCTATTTTTCTTCAGTGTTGAAGAGGCCCCTTGTCGGACCTTTAATTTGGGAACACTGCACAACCTGCCTTTCCTATTTTCCAGTGTTGTTTGCATGGTAATTGGGTTTAGTTTGAGGTTTGGTACCAGCTTTTCGATCATTTTCCATATGTATATTATGGTGTACCTCTCTCTTCTTCTTTCCAGGGAGTACAGATTTAGTTTACGTAGTCTTTCCCAATAGTTGAGTTCTTTGCAGCCATCAATCTTGGCTGTGAAATGTCTTTGAGTTTCTTCTAGTTTATTAGTTTCTTCCTTTTTATATGGGGACGTCAAAAGTGAGCAGTATTCAAGTTTTGGTATAATCAGTGTTTTTAGCATGGGAATCATTACTGTCCTGTCCCTTCTTTTGAACGTTCTTATTACCTGTCTCGCGACTCTTTTTGCTTTATTTATCGCTATCTGATTTTGTGTTTCGAATTTCGCATCATCGGTCTTTATTACCCCCAGTTCGATCGCTTTCGTGCTTCTCTGAATTTCTTTTCTATCTGGAGCATAATATGCAGTCTGTTTAAGTTCCCCTTTTCAACCATATCTCAAGAGCTGAAATTTCTCGGTGTTAAATGTCATGTTGTTGTTTTCTGACCATTTGTATATTTTGTTCGTGTCCCTCTGCAAGGCCTCCACTTCTTTTACATCGCTGATTTTTCTGCTTAACTTTGTATCGTCTGCAAAGGATGTTACTATACTGTTGCTGTTTACTCCGTTGTCTATGTCTGTTAGCATGATAATGAACAGGAGTGGAGCCAGTACTGTACCTTGTGGTACTGAGCTGCGTACTTCCGATTCTGATGATGATATACCTTGAATTTTGACGACCTGTAGACTTTTTCTGAGGAAGTTGTAGATCTATTTTCCCACTTTGCCTGTTATTCATATATATTTTATTTTATGTGCTATTATACCGTGATCACATTTGTTGAAAGCGTTAGCAAAATCTGTGTATATGATATCGTAGTTGTCATTGCCTTCCAGTGCATCTAGAATATTGTTGTAGTGTTCTATTAGTTGTGATAGGCATCATCTATCTGATCGGAATCCGTGCTGATTTTCAGTGAATCTTTCCAGTGTTTCCGAGAAATCATAAATTTTCTCCCTAACTATTCTTTCAAATACTGTACCTCGGTGAGGTCGGACGTCAATAACACTGGTCTACAGTTCTTTGCTTGAGATCTGTTCCCACCTTTATATATAGGGACAATGTTTGCTCTTTTCAAGATGCTCGGTATTTCCCCAGTGTCTAGGGATCTTCTCCATATCCAGTATAAAGGTGTAGCTATTTCATTTTTACAGTTTTTAATCAATAATGCGTTCCAATTGTCCGGACCTGCAGTGGAATGTGGTTTCATTTGTCTTATAGCTCTCGTTACATCTTCTGGGGTAAAATCAAGGATCAAAATCTGTTATACACTCTCCTTGTAATTTCTCTTCAAAGAATGCATCTATGTCAGGTATTGCTTTGTCACTTTTTGGAGTACTGAAAACTGATTCATACTGGGCTCTCAATGTTTCAGATATTTCTTTTGGATCGTCGGTTAGTTCATTATTTCTCTTCCTTAAGGGCCCAATAGCGGCGCGCGTTTTTGTTTTCCTTTTCGCATAGCTGTAGAAGTATTTTGGATTTTCCTTTATTACTTCTACCGCCTTTTCTTCGTCCCTCTCTATATGGTCCTTAATCAGGGCTTGTATTTCCCTATCGATACCCTCCAGTTTTTCTTGTATTACTTTCCTGGCATAATCTCCGTAGTTGCCTAACTTCGCCTCCACTCTCTTTTGCGGAATATTCTTCTCTTTTGCCTCTCTAGCCAGCTCCTCTTTCCTTTTGACTGTGATTTCGGAGCATATTTTTCTAAAATTCTCAGCGTTTTTTCTTCCAAGGTTGTTAGCATTTCTTCAGTTGTTTTATTCTCTAAAACTGTTCTCCACTCTATTTTGGCCATGTGCGATCTGATTGCTTCCCAAATTATAGTCTTGGACTTTAAGTTAAAGGCCCCAAATTTGCTTCTTTCCTAAGTATGTGTATTGTCTTTTAATGTTATCGTCATATTTGTTGATATCTCGATTAAGTTGTGGTCTGAGATAATGGTTGGGGTTATTTTTATATAAGCAATGAAGTTCATGTTATTTGTGATACCAGATCTAGGCAGTTATTTTTTCTGGTATTTTTTGTTATCTCCTGTGTCAACATAAACTCATTTGTGAGAGCCATCAACATTTTTGCTTGCTCCTGGTCTTCTCTTGTGCCCCCCTTGTCCTGGTATATATATATATATATATATATATATATATTCTATCACCTTTTGTATTTTATAAATGGGAAGTTAAAGTCTCCGCAGATCATTATATTGGGGATGGAGGGTTTATGGCCTTTATTAGCTTTCTGATATCATCAATGGCCTCCGAATTTTTCGGTTGGGGTGTTTGGAGGTCTACAGATGACTATCAGTATCACGTTTAGTTTTTCTGTTTTCACTGCTAGACGTTCCACAAAGCTGTTTGATTTACTTATTATCGTCTCTGTCATATGACCTTCATGTACATATATATCACAGCCAACTTTACGTCTCGTTGTTCTATCCGCTCTTAGTAAGTTGAAGCCCTGTATATTTATCTCTTCCTTATCAATACATTGTTCGCAGTTCTCACAATTTACTTGGCAACCTTAAGATGAGTTTCTGTGAGGCATATGATGTCCGCCCTTGTTTCGTCCATAAATCCTTTCAGGTACGAAACTTTGTTGAGTGATTGGTTTGGTCTTATTCCTTGAATATTAGCCAGGACAATATTTATGGTCTTTGTTTTTCGTTGCCACTTGTGCATTTCAAGTTCGTTTTCCTTCGGTTTCACTTGTTTTGTTGCCCTATGGTCTTCCGGGAGAGATCCGTTTCCGCCTACTTGTCCTGGTAGCTACTTGCCCGGAAGCGGTTTGGCTCGTGGGTTTCCAGCTGTGTCAAGTGCATGCGTTGGATGACATTTAGCAGCTGTATCGTGTGTGTGATGTTGAAAAAATTTCTTTGTTCGCTTAGTGTGTTCCTATTGTTATTCCTATTGTCATTTAAACTTTGTCCTTTGTCCTTTGGGTTCGTCGGGAGATGTTGATAGTAGGTAGCACTTTTTCCCGTATTTGCAGGGTCCATATTTTGCGTAAGATCTGCAGATGTCTGGGTGATAGAATTTGCATCTATCTCCAAATTTACAATGACCATTATTATAGAAGAAATTGCATATTGGGGGATGTTCATATATACATTGTCCTCTTTTAAATCTGCAATTATCTTTTATATAATATCTGCATATAGTTCTTTCCCCATATTTACTCATGGCCTTTGTTTTTTGCTCCTTATTGGGAGACAGTTTCACTCCGTTTTCTTGATTGCCCTCTTGTCTTTTCCTATTTGTGCTATTTGTGTTAATGTCCTTCGTTGCCCTTATACTATCTGTTGTCTTTATACTCTCTTTCGTCTGCATGGTTTCGGCCTCGTTTTGTGAAGGTATTTGATTTTTTTCTACTTCGCCTTTCTTCGTTTCTTCTGTTCTCCTGTTTTTTATTCCCACTTTCCTCTTTCATTTTCTTCTCGAAGTCTCTTTCTGCTTTAAATACTGTAAAAGAGTTTATTTCGGTCATGCAGTTTTCGCAGAAAATTTTTATCCCATTAAGTTGCTTCGCTTTCGTTATAAGGGAGATTTTTCATCTTCCCATCCTAGGCATCTAAAATCAAAAAGCAGCTGACAGAGATCGCACCTCATCGCCTTTATCTCATTTGTTGCATCATTGCAGATACCACAGAGTTGCAGGAATTTATTTACCATTTCCATGTTACTGATAGAGGGTAGCCGCTGGTGCACAACATTGACTCAAAATTGACTCAAAAAGGGTATTATGGGAAGTATTGGGTGGGGGTTGACTGAAGCTAATTGAGGGAAAGTATTCTCCGTAACTCCGGGGGATGGTGGGTGTGGCACATGGGCGCCCGCAGGTAGGGGCAAAGGGGGGGGGCGCTTGCCCCCCCCTGGAAATGCCAAGAAAATATATTAAATATTTTCTAAGAAAATATTTATATCCTAAACTTGCTGAAAAGTATCCAACTGCCTCCTAAAGGGTGAATTTTTTATTTGTGTGCATGATAAAAGGTTGCTACCTTTTTATTTGTTCACCGGGAGAAAATCAACTCCAACAAAACTGATTTTATGGAAAAGGTTGTTCATAATTTTGGTAGTGACCGCAGACGACTACAATTCCTATTCAAATGAGCAATGTAGGTGATGCTCGAAACACCGTTTTCAAATTAGGTACAACATTTACTTCAGTGTGCTTTTTTCTTCATTCTATCATGTTTCTGTTATAAATAAAATAAATGATTGTTATCATGTGCATTGTATGTATATACAATATATATTTGCATTTTCCATTACAGAAAATGCAACACTAAACTTGCTTAGAATTAACCTGCTGGTTCCTAAGGGGTCAAAAGTTTTTTGCTTGCTCCGGTCCCTACCTATTAATACATTAAATTTTGCCCCCCCTTGGAAAAAATCCTGCGGGCGCCCATGGTGTGGCACGCTGTATGCTTCTCACTGATTGGTTCTCGCGACTGTGGCCGCGAGGGATAATGGAGGGGTGTTTGTAGGAATTTCGATAGGCAGCTAATTTTCTTCAGAAAGAAACACTCGAAAAAATTCTGTATAGATTAATTCGCTTCGTTTTTTTACTTTTTTTATATATGCCGCTATTTTTAATTTTTAAAGAGAAATACCACTATGCACTATCAATTAACTCACAATATCGGCACCGTTTAAAACTGATTAACTGCAGGATTTTTACTGTAATACCGCTTTTATTCGGACTTCGATCGAAAGACGTGTAACCGTCACACCGGCAAAAAACATATATATACTGGGTGATCCAGATAAATGGGACCCATAAAAAAAAGCCAAATATTCTTAATATTTAATTCCTTTCATAAAAACTATATATCATTCGAAAGAGTAGAGTTACAAGTTTATTATGAAATATTTATTTTTTAAAAATGACTCCTTTCAAATGTGCTCCATTAGTTGCCAAGCATTCCAGTGTTCTCGCTTGTAAGTTCTGCATCACTTTTGCAAGAGTGTGCGGTGGTGGTATGGCCTGTATCTCATTTGTGATGGCGGCCTTCAATTCTTGCAAGGTCGTTGGGTTATTTCTGTAGACCCTACTCTTTAAATATCTCCAGAGATAATAATCTAAGGGAGAAAAATCCGGAGACCTTGCGGGCCATTCAACGTCTCCAAATCTTGAGATTAACTCGCCTGGAAACGTTTGACGCAAAACTGCCATGCAGTTCCTCGTGGTATGGCAGGTAGCTCCGTCTTGTTGGAACCAGTGGTTTTCTAGAGAAAGATCTCTTAATTTAGGAATAAGGAAATCGGTCAACATTTTTTCGTAGCGATCACCATTTACAGTGACCGTGTTTCCGGTGGAATCCTCGAAAAAGTACGGCCCTATGATCTGAGATGCAGTAAGACCACACCAAACAGTTACACGCTGACTATGCAACGGGACTTCGGTAATATTCAATGGATTTTCTGTTGCCCAGAAACGACAATTTTGTTTGTTTACAGTTCCATTCAAGTGAAAATGGGCTTCGTCTGACATAATCAAAGTTGCTAGAAAATTGGTGGTCATTTACCTTCTGTTGGATCCATTGACAGAATTGTCGTTTTCGTGCGAAATCTCCATCGTTTAGTTGTTGCACTGTTTGAATTTTATACGGAAAGAGCATTAAATTTTGCTTGAATATACGGTGTGTTGTTCCATATCCAACTTCTAACAGCTGAGAAGCACGTCTGATGCTTATGTTAGGATTATCCTGTACAATTTCATGAGTTCTGTTAATGATCTCGTCTATCCTTGCTGTGCGCACTCTTCCAGTTGGTTTTCTTTTTCCAATGCTGCCAGTTAGGGAAAAATTTCTGACACACCGACGGATTACTTTCTTAGAAGGTGATTTTGACATCTGAAAATTTGTCTTGAAAGATCTTTGAGCTGAAACTACACTTCTTCCATGCTCATAATATTGCTCAGTTATGAAACGCAGCTGTTCCACAGTCCATGCAGTCATCTTGAAGGGTTAGTTTTAACTAACACTTTTATTTTGTTTTGAATCTTATCTTTTCTTGTATTGTCAAAACCTATACAATCCTGTACAAACTTGTAACTATCCTCTTTCGAATGATGCGTATGATTTTATAAAAGGACTTATACTTTAAGAGTTACAGGGGTTTCTTTTGGGTCCCATTTCTCTGGGTCACCCTTATATATATATATATATATATATATATATATATATATATATATATATATATATATATATATTATATATATATATATATATAATTATATATATATATATATATATATATATATATATATATATATATATATATTAGAGAGGAGGGGCGACAAGCTTGACCTTCGCGAAATGAGAAATCATCGCGCGAAACCTTTGTAAGGTATATATATATATATATATATACTGTATGTGTGTGTGTGTGTTGCATACAGTTCTAGGTAAATTCGCCGCTGGAAAATTCGCCGCCGGAAAATTCGCCGCGAGGAAAATTTGCCCAAAGAAAAAAAATGTAAAGCGATTTATAATTTTTTTTTTTTTAACATTTCCGGTGTAAATATAAGTTTAAATGACGTTTAAATAGCCGCTGCGCTATCCGGATGTCCAATTAAAAGCTCTTTAAAGGACTAATTAAATGAAAAAAGGATACATCCGGTCGGCCATCTTGTCGCTGCGATGCGTTCTGCGGGTAATACTAAGACGCAGAACGCACGGTAGTGTGCGCGCAAATTTTTTTTTCAGCCGGACAGTTTGGGACAGGGGTACTCTACTGGGGCGGAGTCCTCGTACCCCCGAGACCTAAATTATACAACAGATTATTGTTTTAGAGTGAAAAATTGTACCCACCTTTCCCCTCCACTATATTGGAGGGGAAAGGGGTCGAGGCAATAGGCGACGCAGATTGGTACCTATATTTCCAATTGAAACTTGGAACGTCAATGAAAGAACAGACAACGAAATGCCTCGAACATATAACAGCGTAGAAGGGTTCCACAATTCCCTTCAAAGTTCTTTCACTAATATGCATCCAAATATCTGGAAACTAATAAGCTAATAACAATATTGAAAACAGAAAAAGTTTGGCAAACAAAAAGAAAATACAAGTTGAGCGTGGTGATGATTCTTCTATGAAAAAAAATATAAAGATGTGAACAAAAGGTTACAGCAACAAATAAAGAACTACAATTCAGAAAATAAACTCCATTTTTTGATAGCCGTTGCACTCCATCACTTTTAATATGATTTTATTAATTATTAATTTCTAATTATTAATTTACTAATTTACTAATTATTAATTTCTCGTGTATAATCTAGTATTAAAAACACATTTCTTGGGATTGTTCAGTTCTTATCTCTGATGTATAATATTGGTTTCTTTGTATGGTATTGGTATAATGCCTTCAATAGTGACCTTGCAGTTGTCATGTCAGTAGTGATAATTTAAGATTAATACATGCTTTAACTATTAATAATAGTTATTTACTTATTTATTTATTTATTATTAATTAATAACAAGTAGTTGCTTATTTTTAATAAGAGCCCAGTAAAACCTAAAGCTTAAGGGCCAAATTAATAAAATAATAGTCGAGCTTCACAATTGTTCATGTCATTGTAAATTGTAAAACGAATGAATTTATTTTATTATTAACAAAGGTTAATGGTTGGAGGAGTGTCCCCAGCATTTTTAACCAATCTTCTTCAGTCGTTACGTAGACGATTGTTTTGTTCTATTTAAATCTTCTGACCATATTGAACTTTTTCGTAAATATTTAAATTAAAAAAATAGTAACATCAAATTCACTTCTGAAACAGAAAATGATAATTCTTTGCCATTCTTGGACGTAAATATTACTCGTAGCAATAATCACTTCGTAACATCAGTTTTTTGTAAACCCACGTTCACAGGCTTGGGAATGAAATTTTACAGTTTCGCACCACTCAAGTACAAACGTAGCTTCATTTTGCCCTTCTATGTTGTTCATACGAGAATTGCTCTAACTACCATCTTCTTCATGACGGGTTGGAATTCCTTAAAAAGGTCTTATTATGCAATGGTTTCCCTTCTAAACTTATTGACAGTGTAATAAAATGATTCATGAACTTAAAATTCTCTAATAAAACTAAAATCGTCGTTACTACAGTACAGAAGAAGGTTGTATATTTTAAACTCCCTTACTGTGGACCCGAAAGTCTTGTGTTTAAGAGGAAAATTGGTAAACTTATCAATAGATTTTATCCACAAATTTCTGTTAAATGTATTTACACATTAGAACGTAAATTACACTTCTTTTTCAAATTTAAAGATATAATTCCAAAGCCCTTGTACTCATCGGACATTTATAAATATACATGTGACGATTGCACATCATCGTACGTTGGCATGACTGCACGCCAACTCCAAATTCGTATCGATGAACACAAGAGTATGAGTAGCCGTACTAATAACAGACTTGCTGATGCTACTACAGTATAGCGTGCAATCTACAAAGATATCTTTAGTCTACAAAAGAATTTGCGTTGAAGTGACCTGACCTGACTTGAATTTGTGCTGACCTGACTTGACCTGACTTGAATTTGTGCTGACCTGACTTGACTTGACCTGACTTGAATTTGTGCTGACCTGACTTGACCTGACTTGAATTTGTGCTGACCTGACTTGACTTGACCTGACTTGAATTTGTGCTGACCTGACCTGACCTGAAATGACTTGACTTTATCTTTGGGGACGAATGTGAGGTCAAGGCGGACTATAAAAGGGGGAATCATAAAGACAAATATTAGTTCAATTACATTAAAACAAAAAATTTAAAGGACAAATAAAACAAGCAATTCATTCTATGGGATATAATGCCCGGTTAGTTTAATTGAATGCCCGGTTAGGTCAACTGTACGCCCTTGACAATTGGTTGGGTTAAGTTGTGATATTTTCGTTAAAACTAACGAAAACATCACAACAACGTAACCAATCGTCAATGGCATACAGGTGACCTAACCGGGCATTCAATTAACCTAACCGGGCATTATATTCCATAGAAAGAATTGTTTGTTTTACTGTATTTGTCCTTCAAATTTTTTGTTTTAATGTAATTGAATTTGTAAATATGTTGTAGACCTGCACGCCATAGTGTAAATATCTTTGTAGACCGCACGCTATAGTAGCACCGACTTGCGAATCCCTCCCAATCACATATACTAGTACGTTCCCACTCCCATCAATTAGACCACCCAATTAAATCTACTAACTTTTTAATAACTGCTAAAGCCAATAAACACGACCTACCCCTCTTAGAAACAATACTCATTTTCAAGCATAAACCAGATGTAAATCATTATACCCCATTCCATAACTTCAATATCCTCCAACAAAAATTTCCTTTACCTACCTACCAACTAACCAAGTTAGTGCCCGTTAACAAAATTTTTTCATTCTTTCCTATTCTTTGTTGTGCCTATGATTGAATAACTTGTACCTCATTTGTTCCTTTTAAGATTTTAAGATTTTATAGATTTTAATGTTTTTAGATTTTTTAGATTTTAAACTTTTCCATAATGTTCCCCTAAATTATTTATAATGGTTTTACTTACATTTATTCTTTTCTTATCTTAAAGGTAAGCCCCCTTTTACAGTTTCTTTTACAATATTTTATATTTTAATTGTGTCAACTGTATAATTTCATATGTTTTAATTTTTATTTTCGCTGTGATATTTGTCAGTATTTAAATTGTTTTAAGTTCATAGTTGGTTTTAATTGTATATACAGTATATATCTTATTTTTAGCACTGAAGATGACATTAGAAATGTCGAAAGCTTTACATATTAAATGTTTATATATGGACTAGTGTTGTTGTTCCTTATTCGACTAAGGTTTCTACCTCAAAAATCATTTGGCTATATATATATATATATATATATATATATATATATATATATATATATATATATATATATATATATATATATATATATATATATATAGTAGCCTAATCTTAACCAATTTGTAAAGTTGGCACTATAATAATGATGATGGTTAATTGATTGATAACACTGGGGAACAAATTTCAACTTTTTGTCTATTGAATTAGATTTGACAGTTAGTTCTAGGTAATTTGGGTGCGCTGAGCACGAATTTCTACACGGTTTTGCTCTATCAGGTCCTGATTTTGCTCAACACCCCTCCTCTTTCGTCGTATTCATAAAAAGGTTTTTTTCTCAATACTCGCTGTCTTTTTGCAGTTACACATTATGCAACTAGGTTTTTATCTAGGTATTTGTACCTATTGTTATGGTATTGTTGTATTATGTATATTTTTATATGTAACACCCTAAAAATATTTTTAATTTTGTCATTTTTAACCCATTTTAATATTAGTAAATTAAGCTAAAAATATCATAGAATTCTAAAATTTTCTCGAGCGTTCCTGTTCTCTGTAGAGTATTCTAGAGGGACAACTAAAATATATAAAAGCGACTCGTTTCCAGAGTTAATCAGTCAATTCAATCAGTCAGTCAGTCAGTCAGTCAGTTGAGTTAGTTAATTAAGTTTGGGCATTAACATAATTTTGAATTGGCATATGATTTAGTGAGTAATTTTGTCATCGTGATTTAATATAGTTGATTTAATTAGACGTAATTTATATTGTACCTACTCATCCGTGTTTCTAGTTTAATTTCATAGATTGTAAGTACCTATTTCATAATAAGTACCTATTTAAACTAATTTTTGTGTTTATATTTCAGATTTTCTTAAATTTATATGAATTAAGGGCTTTAAATACCTTTACAAATTGGCAGAACAATCAAGCAATATGTCATCAAGCACTAGAAAGTTCAAATGCAAAAACAACCCTGATTCCTTCTGTTATATATGTGGAAATTTTACACTTCCACATCAACGAGCAAATATAACTGACTTCGTAAAAAGAGCTTACTTAGCTTATTTTGGCATAAAACTGGGGGACCAAGATAAATCGTGGGCTCCACATAAAGCCTGCACTATATGCATTGAAAGACTGCGACATTGGACGAAGGGTTCGGATTCAAAAATACCTTTTGGAGTTCCGATGGTAAGTTTATGATTTCATAAAACTACGTAATTTAATCACTAGTATACTGTAACTTACCTAAATGTAATTGTAACTTAGGTACATAAACAAAAATTTACAGAAAATGTTTATAAGAATCTCAAATATTGCATAAGGTTGAAACACATAGAAATGTTAAATGTTTGGGTGATAACTTTTGATAAAATTCATAAAAACAAGTCTCTCGTCGCTTTTGTTAACGCTTTACAATTTTTTTTCCATATCAGGTGTGGCGAGAGCCTACTAACCACGAGACCGATTGCTACCTTTGCTTTGTCAAGACTTCGGGCTTCACTAAGAAAAATAAACATTGTATCGAGTACCCAAATTTCGACACCGCGATACGACCTGTGCTACATTCAAATGAGATCCCCATTCCAAAATTTAAGGGTCTGCCAACTCAAGAATTAGTTGAAGATGTTCCTGAAAATATTGTTATGCACTTTGAGGAGTCAGACACCGATTTTGACCCCAGCGTATTTGAAAGTCAAAACGATCCGCAAAAGTTTAACCAGGCCGAGTTGAATGATCTTGTAAGGGATCTAAATTTGCCAAAAAAGGCTGCGGAAATTTTAGCTTCAAGACTTAAAGAGAAAAACTTGCTTACTTCAAACACATACATTTCATTTTACAGAAAAAGAGAAGAAAAACTTGTTAAATATTTTAGAACAGAGGATAGTTTAGTATATTGCTGCGACATAGTTGGTTTGTTAAAGAAGATGGGGGTTGAGTCTTACGATGCAAATGATTGGCGCTTGTTTTTAGACAGTTCGAAAAGAAGTCTTAAGTGTGTGTTGTTGCATAATGGCAATCTATACGGCTCGATACCGATTGGGCACTCAACAAAATTAAAAGAAAAGTATGAACATATAGAAAAGGTTTTAAATCTTATCAAATATAGGGAGCACGAGTGGATCATATGTGTTGACTTAAAAATGGTTAATTTTCTGCTAGGACAACAAGGAGGGTATACTAAATATCCCTGCTTCCTTTGCTTATGGGACAGCAGAGCCAAGGAAGAACATTATTTCAAACAAATCTGGCCAGCACGAACATCACTTACTGTCGGAGAAAAAAACGTAATTAATCCACCTTTAGTGAGCAGAGATAAAATCATATTTCCTCCTCTGCATATAAAACTAGGCCTCATTAAACAATATGTAAAAGCTTTAGATACGAACGGCGAGTGTTTCAAATACATAACTTCAAAATTTCCAAGTTTAAGTTATGAAAAAATCAAGGCGTGAATTTTCGACGGTCCACAAATAAGAACAATGATTAAAGACAGCAATTTTCCTAATGTCATGAATGAACGCGAAAAAAATGGCTGGTTCTCATTCGTGGACTTGATAGAAAACTTTTTAGGCAATTATAGGGCAGATAACTACGAAGAAATCGTAAAAAAACTTTTAAGGGACTACAAAGAGTTAGGTTGCAATATGAGCATAAAAATGCATTTTTTGAATAGCCATCTTGACCAATTTCCAAGTAATTTAGGTGATGTAAGTGACGAACAAGGGGAGAGATTCCACCAAGATATAAAAATTATGGAGGAACGGTACCAAGGCCGCTGGGATTCCCACATGATGGCTGATTACTGCTGGTGCTTGAAAAGAGACCTGCCATCAACAAGCAAATACGCTAGAAAGTCTTACAAAAGAAAATTTTTGCCACAGTGAAAGCTTCATATCTGTTTGTTTTTTTATTTTAAGTCATTTCTATCGTTATAATGTAATTTTACTGTAGTTTGAACTGCTTGTATTCATGAAACTTGAAAAAAAAATTTAACACATGACTTAATTTTTTAGTCCTAATTTGAAAAATCTGGAAAATGGCACATAGGCTGTCGACAAGAATCAGGACCTGATAGAGCCAAACCGAGTTGAAATTCGTATTCAGCGTACCCAAATTACCTAGAATCAAGTGTCAGATATCATTCAGTAAAATACGTGTTGCCCAGTGTAATGATTGATTGTTAATGATAGGGCTGGAGTCACCAATTTATAGTCACTCCAGGGTTACCAATTTATAGTAGCCTACGGATCACCGGTTTGATGTGGCTAAGAAAGTAGGCTTACTATAATTACTGAATAAAATTGTATGAAATTAGGGGTCACCAATTTGGACCTACCGCCCAAATAAACAATATTTAAATAGGAGAGAAAACTTCTCTTGTAGTTTTGTATTTAATTAGGAAAATAAATCAGTTATTTGTTCAGAGCGATTAACAGTTCAATAAAGGTATTTATAATGATTAGCAATGATATAACGGCATTTATATTATGATAAAGATGACTGAGTATTAGCAATAAGAAATGGTTATACAGTCTAATTGTTAAATAAGTACAATGATGATAAACACTAATTTAGGTAGGCTAATGACATGCCGAGTGAACACAGAATAAATAATGAAGGCCTATTGACAACTGAATTAATGCACGTACGGTAGGTACAGTAAATAGATTAGGCCGTCAAGAATGAAATGCATAAAAAAGCACATAACCAGTACAATGCACGATAAGTAAATTATATGAATGATCACAATAACAGGGTGATGCGAAACTACAATATTGTTACGACACTTGAAATAGGCCTACTTCGGTCTTAATGAGAGTGTTAGTTTTCGTTTGCTTGCGTACACTTGGATATAGCCTAAACGCGACGCACTATTACACTGTGTAGGCTTCGTGTGGATTATTTAAGACGAAGCGAAGGGAGCTTACCGCAAATGATGAATGCTCTGGAGATTGAACCTACTTGAAGGTTGACCGAATTGCGATTGGCTGAAGGTGAACTTGGAGACTGTAGAAGGCCTGTTAGAATACTTGTTGCATGGGCGCTGAGCGAGTTGTGGTGAAGGATGAGCGAAGAGAAATAGGTTTGTGGCTTGAAGCTTAATAGGAGGTTTACGGACCTGGGCCTCGAAAGGTGCTTCGGTAGTCAGGTTGGCCTTGCCGGCGGGAGGATGAAGTTGACAGCCGGTAGAGAACTGGTAAGAGGCCAACGGAACGCCTACAGCAGTGATGTTCTTTCTTGCACGAAGGAATTGTAGAGTCACCTCAAGTGTTGCTTCGTTCTTGTATATAGTTGAAGTGTGACTTGGGACTGAGGCCGGCTGGGGTGGAAACGACGCTACGTGAAGTGAGATTCACGAGGAGAAGTAAAGAGCGGAGTGGGAGCTTTACTTGATGATAGACTTCGTGTAGGCTCGACCAGAGCCTCGGAGGACCAGCAGGCCGCTCTCTGGCGAAGGCCGGAGAGCGGGTGGCTTGACGAGTGGTGCTACTGACGAAGGTGCTGAGAGTGAGACGTGACGACCAAGACGAGAAAATGGCAAGTGAGAAGTGAGAGTGAGAATGATTTGCGGAAGAAGCTGCGTTTTATAGGCCTTAGTGACGTCCTCTGGTGGCCGCCTCGGGAAATACCACAGAATCTGCTTCCTGTGTGGGTCTGTTTCATGACCATGTGTGTGGCCTTTGTTTTGATTCCATGATGTTTGAGAATGACGCGGAAAGGAATTTCTTTGTCTGACCGCTATATATATATATATTAGGGTGTCCCAAACTCATAGGGGGCCAAATTTGTTTTCGGGATACAAATCCGCTCGTGTTGCGCTCTTTTGATGTTTCCCATTAGAAGTCTTCCTGTAAAATTTCAGAGAGATCGAAGGAAATTTAAAGGTCCCGAACTTTGAACACTTTATTTCTCCTCTTAACTGAAAGGCAAATTAACTGAAATATTTCTTTCAAAAGTTCCATCACAAAGATGATTATACAAAATAAACATGTATTTTAATCTTAACACACAAACAACAATTTCAAAGCATCACATTTATGCATTTTAACTAAACACGTGTTTCATGAGATCCGTTTTTGTTCCCTTCCGGCTCACATTCCGTCGGTGTGAGTGGACAGTTCGAAGGAGGAACTGGAGGTCTTCTTCATCACGGCACAGAGGTTTGCTTGTGTATTTCTCAATGAGGGCGATGCCTCGCTCTGCTGCATCATTGACCACCATCAGTTCTGCAGCTCGGCTCTTTGCCAGACGGTAGTTTTCGTCAGTAGGCCATGTTTCAGGGTCTTTGGTGAGGAACGTGGGCTCAACTTGGAGAAACTGGAAGAGTGTGGTGGATCGACTCGTCACCCACGGACTTAAATGGCCATCCACTTGCAGTCCCTTGCCTTGGACCCGTTTGAGTCCTTTCTCAGGGCGCTTTTTCAGGTTAGCCGTCATGTTACGCTTTTCATTGTCGTCAACTCTGTCATCAAACAGTGCAAGACAGATTATGTCCTCCGAGATATACCACAGATGACGGAGCACAGCCCGGTAAGCTGTGTTTCCAACGTCCTTGTCAGGGTAACCTACAAGAAGATTGCACAGCCTAACTTCATTTTTGGGAGATTTGATGGCGATGGGAGCCTCGTGCCAGTGACGCACGTATACAAGGCTCACGAAGAGAGCCATACGGCGAACCCCTTGCAGTTCTTGGAGACGAAGTTCGGAGAACTGGGACTGCAGTAATGCTATTTTCAGGCAGTAAATACCTTTGGCCATCCATCTGGCCTGATGGTAAGCCCCTGGAGGCCGAAGCTTGTAACGTCCTACGTCGTCTCCGAGGTACAAGAGGCTCAGTCGAAGAAGTTCTTCATAATCCTCTCGAGGATGATTACCACTTCTTAGGGCATCGCGGAGATAGTCTATTACCTCAAGTCGCATTTGTGAAAGGCAAGCATTGTCATTTATGAAGGCTTTAGCCACCTCGTCCTTGTCAAATGCATCCAACTGACAGTGGTTCATTGATGGCCAGGCCTCCTTGAATCTCCTGAAAAGTGGGATTTGAGGACTTGGTGGTGTTCCTAGGCACACGACGAAGACATCCTTGAGAATCACTTCGTGAACGTGATGACGGCAAGCAAACCATAAAAGAGATCTTCCCAATGCCGCTTCCAAACGCGCACACGCACCTTGCACTATCCCTGTGTTTGATGCCGTCGTGTCAAACACCATGCCTATGATCTTGTCCTCAATTCCGACTAGGGTGAGCGCTTGATGGAGTGCGCTTGCCATTTGCTGTCCTGTGCCGTCTATTATTTTCGGTGCTCCTAATAGCTCTTCCACACCATCCCCAGTCACCACAACATCAATCCGATCGACTGACTTACCCTCCTGTTCGATGTCAGTGAGTATCTTTGTGTCCCAGTGGATCTGCAGTCGAGGTGGAAGCTGCTCGAGGTGGCCAATAACATTGGTCCCTATCATTGTACGGGCCTTTTGTCGGAAGCGGTGAACCGTGCTCTTTGATGGAACACTGTCAGGACCGAGAGCTAGGGATTTTGCAGTCGCAGCAAACGCTGATGTTGCCTGTCGAACAGAAAGGCCCTCGCGATCCCAAGTTGCTGCCAGGTCAAGATCACTCAGACTTTCTTTTAGTCTGTCATGTTTGGGAGCTTTCGAAGGTTTAAGTCCACAAGTGACGGCTTCGTTTCCACTGTCAGCTGACGATGTGCTAGAACTGCTGTCGGTAGCCTCTTCTGTGACTCCTACAGCTAGAGCCTCCTCCGTTTGACGCCGGTGTGCCCGCTCAAGAGCTCTTTCCCTTTCCTGTCTTTTCATTGTGGCTGCATTATATTTTCTATCTTCACCTCCCATGTAACTCGTATGTCGATCTGCCCTTTGGGAAATGAGGAATTCCTTGTCTTCAAGAGGGATATCTCCCCGATCCAGAACGTCTGAGTGGGCGACATCAAAAATATCCTCCATATCAGCCAAGAATACATCCCGCTGCATATTGTAAGTCATCCCGCTGCATATTGTAAGTCATTCCAGTCTTGTTCTTGTTTTTATGCAAATTTCGATACCTCTGAACCAAAGCTTTCAGTTTAGTCGAGGCATGAACGGAGGTTGTTGCCAGATTCGAGTTGGCTCTAGCCTAGATTTCTAATACAGCCGATATTACAGCCTTGACACTGTTGGAATCTGTCTTCTTTTGGTCGCGGTGATGGTAGAAGAAAAGGAGCAACACGTCCATATTACTTGGTAATCGAGATTTAGCCAGCTCTGCTATCGGAGACCTCTCAAGAAGCCACAACTTGATGTTTGATCTTGTCAACGCCATAATGATCAATTCTGAAAACCATAAAAAAGTCATCAAACGTCGGGACCTCTAAATATCATCTGATCGAGTTGAAAATCACACAGCCAATGCTTTAGCCCAAACCACATCCGGGCATGACACGAGTGGTCAGGTCGTCTTAAGAAAAAAAATTGGGACACCCTATATATATATATATATATATATATATATATATATATATATATATATATATATATACACACACAGGGTGGCGCAAAAGTCGCGCATCATTGGAATTTTCAGTGTTGATTATAATGTATTATTTTTTTCTTTTAGGCAGGGATGGCTGCGAAATTAACAATAGACGAGAGGGTGAGCTTGGTTTTAATGCTTAGAATACCAGGTACTACAAATCGATGAATCGATACAGAATTTAAATTCTGTACCGATTCATCGATTTGTTGTACTTGGTATTCAATATATTAAAACCAAGCTTACCCTCTCATCTATTGTTAATTTCGTAGCCATCCCTACCTAAAAGAAAAAAAATATATTATAATCAACACTGAAAATTCCTATGATGCGCGACTTTCGCGCCACCCTGTATATATATATATATATATATATATATATATAGTATATGCAGGCTGATAAAACCTTGACACCATTCCCCGAACAGTGATGCTTCCGATTCGCTGTAGCACGTTTTTGTAGCAAACATTTTTGACAAAAAAAAAAAATTCTCTGCACTTTATTATTTACTATTTAAATAAAATTTTTAAAAAACAAATAAATTTTTTAACGATGAATGAAACAAAGTTAATTTTAAAAATAAGCGCGATTTTAAAAAATGTAGAAAATATCAATATATTTTTTCCAAAATTAAAGGGGTTAATTTTTAACTAAAAATTAAACATACATTATACAATGGTAAATAGGGAACAGGTTTTATCTGTTTGGCTTGAAGATTGTAATAAAAAAAAAAGGATTCTGCGTAGCAAGATGACAATTCATTTGGAAGCGCAACGAATGAAGAAACTTTTACTGTTGCTAGTCGCGGTCTCGCGGATGGTTTGACAGATTAAAAAAGAACGTAATAATGAGTGCACTTTTAGCTAAAAATTAAACATATTCGTAACTAAATTGTTCGTAGTTGTTTCACAATTAAAACTAGTTCATTTTCAAGCAAAAAGACAGTTTTTTTTCAGATTTTTCTTTATCATTGACAGCTAAGAACGAAACACTTTATTTCATATTGATTACATTCCCCGATCAACGCTGATTCACATAACGCGGTACTTTCCGCGGACGAATTAACCGCGTTAATCGGGGTATTGCTCTATATATATATATATAATATATATATATATATAGTAATTTATCTGCTCCAGTACGCCTTAGCCTATTGATATATTCCTATCTAGTCCTACGAGTTTCAGTATTATTTATTTATTTTTCAATTATTTTTCAATTACACGCATGGTGTTTCTCCATGGTGGAGAAAAATTAATCCTATGAGATGAAGTATTTGTTTATCTACGATATTAAAAATGGTGATTGGATGGACGTAATTTATGGCAGTGTTAATAACTTGTTTTCACACGGCGACACTCTGAAGTATCGTTAGAGATCTCACTGTACACCAACTGATTTTTAAATATTATTTTATTAACCGTCAGTGGAAAACTTGAGCCTTTTTTAGCCAGCTAAAAGCTATGTGCGCCGTACTCAGAAGCAGGTTCTTTCTCGAATTTCCAAGGCGTCTTCTACAACCTACATGAGAGAAGGTTGCACGAATGAACGGATATAAATCAAAATAAGGGAGAGAATTCAGCCGAGTCTAGTTTGATCTTTACTACAGTTGTCTGAATTTGCTTCTTTGATCAGGGTACAGACTATACCCTACAAGCAACGTTTAATTGTATACGGGGTGGGCGGAAAGTAGCTCCCTATTTTGGATTGGTAAAAAAATACGTATATTATCCATTTATTTCAGAAGAAATAATATGAAAAGGTAGGCATACATGGTAGGTTTTCTCTAAAATTCAATGTGGGCTCCAACTCTTTCCACCAGCTTCTGGAGCCGCCCAGGAATGGCGTCCACTGACTTTAGCAGGAACTCCGGCGGGATGGAGGACATGACTTCCCGAATTCGGTCCTCCAGTTCTTCCAATGTCCTCTTCCAATGTCCTTCTTCCAATGGGGCCAGTCTTCATGCCAAGCCAGCATGATTTCCCCGAACTCCATGCGAATGTCGCAGTCCTCGTCCGAGAGATTGGCAGTAATGCGGCTTCCACGCACGCCAGTTCAGCTCCTTCTTCAGCACAGTTCGCACTGAGTAGCGGGAGAGTCCACTTTCCCGAGCTGCCTGGCGAGTTGACTTTCGTGGACTCCGTGCGAACATTTCCTGAACTGCCTGCACCGTCTCCTGGGCCCTGGATGTCGAAGGGCGACCACATCTTCGAACATCTGCCACAGACCCAGTGGGCATGAGCTTCGAGTGGCAGTTCTTGATTGTTTTCGGGTCCACTTGGGCACGTGGTCCGTGAATGGCCCGCCACCATCTTTGAACTCGAACGACAGATTGCCAAACTTCGTACCGTGCCGCCAACTGGGCACGCTCCTGCAGTGTTAAACGCTCAGCCATGTTACCCTTCAATCTGAAATGAAAAAAAAAAAATGAACGTTACAATTGTACCACTTTAGAGAACACAAAGAGAACACTTTAGAGAAAAAAAGATTACCGTTACAATTGTACCACTTTAGAGAACACACCATAACAATATAACAATACAATCACAATTTATACATAATTTATATGTAATTTAAATTAGGGAGCTACTTTCCGCCCACCCTGTATAACTCGGTGCTAGCTGGGCAACAAATCTATCTCGCGACACGCGTGGACTCGTTTGGCGGAACGCCGGTTAAGAAACACTTATCTATAGGACCCTATTTACAAATAAAGTATTTTCTTACTTTGATGTGCAGCATCTTCCCATTATTTTAGTCCTATACCGCTGATGTCTGTTTTGTAAAGGCTGTCTTCTCTATTGATAATCGTTTGTGTATTTTAAACATGTATTAAGTTTATGGTACATCTTTTAACGCTTGCACACGTGTTAGAGGACCACTGGAATTGTACTGCGTACTCTAACATCAGTCTAACTTATGAATTATTACATTTAGCTCCGAATCCGACTTTTTATAACTGGGGTCTTCCAGTGCGTCCTCAAAGGTTACTTGCTTTTAGTGCAAAAGCAATGCATTACTTTGATTTTAGGTCCTCACTAATCATTACTCTCAGAACTTTTTGTTCATTAATTTCTCTAATTCACCATTGTTTCCTACGAGAATAGAACTTTACCCTCAGCCACATTAAATCATAGTGTGTGTGTGTGTGTGTGTGTGTGTGTGTGTGTGTGTGTGTGTGTGTGTGTGTAAGAGAGAGAGAGAGAGAGAGAGAGAGAGAGAGAGAGAGAGAGAGAGAGAGAGAGAGAGAGACTCGAGTTTTAATAAAATAACAGATTATTATTGATCTAAAACAGTGAATAGCACTTTCAGTACCTCTTCTAAGCTGAATGTACACTAATTCCTTTCTTTAGTTCTTCAGTCTTAGAGGCTTCCGCTAAGACTGAGCAAAGTCTCTGGCGTTAAACCAGAAACAAGTCAATGCAGTGGACGTCAGACCCTGAAAAGTTAATATTTTTACTTGTATTTGTTTTGGTGGGTGTGTATCTCAAGAGGAAACAAGTAATTTATGTGATGATTAGGGATTATTATAAGTTATTCCTATTTGTACCTGGCTGCATATGAATTATTATTATTATTATTATTATTATTATTATTATTATTATATATGTGTAATACACTTTAATCAACGTTTAAGACAAAGAGCGTTAATAGATTAAAATAGAGGCAGAAAATAAAGGTTTTGCTGTTTTCTCAAAGTGCTCCTCCACCCATATACTCATGCAGGGTACGAGCAGCTAGCACCATCACTGTGAAGTACATGATTCATCACCAGTGGAAGCAAGATTTCTTTAATTTATCACAATCAAATGAGTATAAATTCACTCGATAATTGTTTCGCGTGCGATTGTTGTTAGTTTGAGTTGTATTTGCAGGCACTACTAGTTTTATATGTCTTGGTGCATGATTTCTCAGGAGCAAGATGTACTGCAAGTTTATGTTTCCTCTCCGAGGCAACACAAATGCACCCGTTCCAGTTACAAATACATTCACATCGCCTCAGGTTTGCTCTACACAAACTGGATGAAACGCTCAGAATATATGCAAATTTAAACTTTTCGTTTATACAGTCCTCTATATATTGTTTGAATGATGAAATTAATATAACCTTCATTTACACTATATATATATATATACACACACACACACACACACATATATATATATATATATATATATATATATATATATATATATATATATATATATATATATATATATATATAATTATATATATATATATGTGTATATATGTACAGGGTGTCCGAGAATTATCTGTACAATTTTTGGCTGTTATTAAAAGTCAACCATGAAGTGTAAAAATTCCAGTGTTGTCCCATTTTACAGAGAATCTCATTAAGTTTTTTCTGATACCAAGTTTTGACAAGTTTTTTAGAAATTCCAGTGTGTCCGAACATTATCTGTACAATTTCATCTTTTAATAAAATTCTTGATAACACACGTAAAATTCTTAAACAAGATTATTTAGAATCTGTATTTTCAAAAGTTTCTTTTATTAAAGTAACGTTGTTACAAACATTCGATATGTGCACCATTAGTGATTCGCAAAACAACCAATCGATACTCCAAATGTTGCCATGTACGCTGCAGCATATCCACATCAATTCGCTCGATAGCAGCTGTGATTCTTGCTTTTAAATCATCAATGTCTGTCACCCGCGTACATTTCTAAAAAACTTATCAAAACGTGGTATCAGAAAAAACTTAATGAGATTATTTGTAAAATGGGATAAGACTGGAATTTCTACACTTCATGGTTGATTTTTAATAACAGCCAAAGATTGTACAGATAATTCTCGGACACCCTGTATATATACAAAATTTAAAAAGTTCTGAAATAATAATATTCAGTATGATATGCGTGTATGTACAGTATATTGTCTAATATCGTACAGTATTTCCAACCTTTTTAATTTTGCACACCTCAACAAGTTTCAGTAAAACAAATTCGAACTCTTGTACCAGTAAGTTTTATCTATACAACCAAAAATTGTTGTCTATATATATATATATATATAATATATATATATATATATATATATATAATATATATATATCTATTGGAACAGTTCGCTTTACGCGCAAAGCGTACAATATATACACAGGCTTTATGTCTTAAAGAATGCCTTTTACAGCACTGGCCATGATATATCATCATTTACCTGTGGTTGCATGATTGTACAGTGAAAATAGTGCCAAAGTGAAGGGCAGACACTTCAAACTGTCAAGCATGCAAAAAAAGGAAACACTTGATAATATCATTACAACATTTCGTCCGACATATAAATGAAAAGATGACTATGAATCTGCATGGACGGTCATCGCCGCTAACAAGCCTCGTAAACACAGAAAATAACGTCAAATTGTTAGAGGGAACAGCTAAATGATATTTGCTTATGAAATGAGCTGGAATAGACTAGTGCATGGCTTATCGAAACCCCTGCTTATAGCCGCCAATTGAAATCGAAGATTGATGAAGACCAAAGAAATTATATACAGGGTGTACATAAAGTCAGGATCTATTTTTGTGAAATAATTATTTTTTTCTATTTTTCTTTTCAGAAGCCCTTAAAATGAATACAGAAGAGCGTGTGGCAATAGTAATTTGGCGAATCGAGGGAAAGAAATACAATGACATCAGAGAGAAGTTTAGAAGGAGATTTCATAACCCGGGGCCAATAGACAAGACAATACGAAAATTGGTGAACAAATTTAAACGAACGGGATCTGTAAATGATGAAGCAAGATCAGGACGACCGTGTATGTCAGATCTTACCGTGAATGCAGTACGCGGAATTATCACTGAGGAGCCACGTACGTCCGTTCGTGCTGCATCACACAGACTCGGCCTCCCGACGTCATCTGTGCACAAAATTCTGAAAGTTAATTTGCAGAAGAAAAGCTATCATTTGCAGGTTTTACATGATTTAGATGAGGAAGATTTCCCTCGACGAAGTGCTGTGTGTGCTGATCTCGTAGAACAAATCTGGAGTGATAATTTAATTGACAACATTCTCTTTAGTAATGAAGCCACTTTCCATACGTGTGGAAAAGTAAATCGCCATAACTGTCGAATTTGGGCAGATGAAAGACCGAATGATTTCGTCCAAAATTGGGAAAGAGACTCACCTAAAGTTAATGTCTGGATGGGTTTAACAAAATCTAAGGTTTATGGTCCTTTTTTCTTTGCTGAAGCTACAGTTACGGGGCTTATTTATCTGGACATGTTGCAGCAATTCCTTGAACCTCAGCTGATTGGGGATATGATTGTTAGTACCGTCGTCTATCAACATGATGGTGCTCCTTGTCACATGCCAAAATTGTTCAGGATTATCTAAATGGACGTTTTCCAAGTCGCTGGATCGGACGCGGAAGCAACAGACCTTGGCCAGCGAGATCACCAGATTTAACCCCTTTAGATTTCTTTGCATGGGGCTTTATCAAATCGCACGTCTATCAGACGAAGATTACGAGTCTTGAAAACTTACGTACACGTATACGAACTGCTGCAGATAACATAACCCCGTAAATGCTCCAGAATGTGTTTAGAAATGCTGCGGAACGATTTGAGCTGTGCAGGGATACTGATGGGCGTCACGTCGAATCCTACTCTTAATTATTTAATAAATGTTACCACTTTATCATTTTATGATTGAATTCCATATAATTTCCAAGTGCTTCACAAAAATAGATCCTGACTTTATGTACACCCTGTATAGGGCATTTTTGAGTTGTGTTAATCGTTTCACGTGAAATGGACATACTGTACATGGATAAGGAAAATGGGTAATGAGCCACATTATATATCCTGTTTGCGGCTCACAATTTAATATAATGGTACACACGTCCGTTTCGAATGCTTTTTCCATGGAAAGACTGACACGAGATTCACCGAGAGCGAGAGACGACTTAATTCTGCTAAATGCTTGTCCAGTCTTAGGAATCCTCTCCCATTCTTCCATCATTCCAACAAGTTGTTTTGCAGTTGAATAATCATAAGTTACAGGATGATTGTACAGCATGTCACACCTCCAAAACCACTCAAGGTCCTTATCTGGTCATCTACAAGCGATGACAGAAACTTTATCGAACACGTTTTGGGATTGTCTCATTATCATCTGCATGAACGAAGACCTCCATCTGTGACAGTATATGAAAAGCGATCCGATATTAATTGTCTACATGTAAAGTGTGTGTGTGTGTGTGTGTGTGTGTATGACGTACCATAATAAAAATGTGAAGGTAAGGCATAAAATGCAGGAATATCCATTCTATCCAAAAAAATTCTTCTTCTCAAATGAAACGAATTATTTTCAAGGTTGAAATAGAAGAGAAACGTGAAGGGACGAATGAAGGCGACGAAATGCTTCGGAAAACAAAATTGCGTTACGAAAGATTTTCATATAATTTGTAACGAAAACTTATATAATTTTTACATTTTTATTTTTATTTAAGGAATTTTTTTTCCTGGAAAAAAAAGTCGATTCATAATAGAAGATAAATGTTTAGTTGGTTTTCAATGGAACTAACTACTATTTTAAATAGATAGGCTGAAGATAGGCTTGGTGGCGTTTAAATTTTGTGATCTCTTTTCCACACTAACTTATTTTCAGTCGGTAAAAACTGAGTTTTAATTCTTTTTTAGAAATTGTTCCTTCTTTTCTTCTCGAAATTAATTAAAATTTATTTTAAATTAATTTAAGGATTAATTTTTTCTGAATTTTAATGACTTTCGAGAATTATCACTATTTTTAATTAATGTTCTTTCTCTTTTGTATATGGTAATTATATATATATATATATATAGGGAGAACGAGCAAATGAAAAATGAGGTACTCCCAGGAATCGAACACGGGATCATCCAATTGCCGGTCGGATATGTTAACCACTACACTAAGCGTCGTTCTTTACATTAATTATACTGCGTGTTGTTTGCAGTTAAAATGTATATATGCACGGCATGCGAAGGTGCCCCTCAGGGCATTTGATTCCGCTCTTATGTAGGAGAATTACGAGTACTGACTAATCGGGGTCCTTGGTGTAGTGGTTAACATATCCGACCGGCAATTGGATGATCCCTGGTTCGATTCCTGGGAGGTGCCTCATTTTCCATTTGCTCGTTGATTTTCTATTCAATGTTATCTTGATGAATCGTTCTTTTTTAAGCTACTCAGATGTTGTTTTTCTTATTAAGCTTAATCATATAATCTTGTTAAATTCTGCAATGTTCATTTTTTTATGTATTCTCTCTTAAATCATAAACGTTAAAGTCATATCCTGATTCAACATTTAATTTTAAATTTTAAGCATTTAATTTTAGTTCATAATAAAAGGCATATCTTAGTTTCCATTTTTAGTTGACACGGCAAATCATGATAACATCAGATTTGTAAATATATTGTTACAGCAAAATTTGCCTGCATCTTCAAAATATTTTGCTTCATCAGTTTCTGCAAGATCCACATAATACACCAAACAAATCTTTTGAATTAGCAAAAGAATTCAGCCTATTTAAAATTGGAAAAAATAAGTCAAATTAAATAATAATGACGTCACTAGTTTAAATAGTATATAAACCATTGTAACTTTTCAAATGTTGTTCTGTCTAATCTGACTCAGAGGCTGAATCATTACCTATAATATTTAGAAGCAGTAAAATTCAGTAAAAGGATTCTTTATCTTCTTCTTTGAGTCCTGTCTCCTCCAAGAGAAATTAGTTTTAGAATAACACAGCATCTTCAAGAAACAGTAAAGTTAGAAATCAGTAGACATTAAGTCTGAGACCAGCATTGTTTCACAAACTTATCCGATACGACAAGGAGAATCGACCATTAACCTAGTAAGGGTTCACAGAATCCTCCGATCCGCTACAAGAAGAAATGGGAGGGTAGTACAAAAGAAAGTATTACGATTCCATACACACTGTATACAGTACCAACCACCCCAGAGTGAGAAATCCGTTGCTGCCACCTAACCAAAACCCCCGTCAACTTCGAACCACCCAAGGCCATCGACGGAAGGTTAATATATTATATATATATATATATATATATATATATATATATATATATATATACACCCGGTTTTATTTTGGGCCGATTTTCTGAGCGAAGGCTTCGGTTTCTAATTCAGTAAATCAGGAGCAGACGTGTGACTGATAATTCACCCACTTGAACAAAACAATGTGGTGCGTTGCTGAAGTTTATTGTCGGTTATTTGCAGTGAATTATTGTTCTCTTTCCCTTCGTTTTTTTCTGATATTTTCGATTTCTTTCTAAATTTCATATTTGGCGATACTTTATTACTCATATTACAGTAGGATTTATTTTTCCCCAACAGTATATATATATATATATATATATATATAATATATATATATATATATATATATATATATATCGTAAAGAACGACGCTTGTATAGGAGAACATTCCGCGCAAGATGAGAAGAGAGAACGAACGTTATTTATACTGCGTGTTCTTTGCAGTTGAAATGTATATATAGATACGGCATGCGGGAGGTGCCCCCTTTGGGGCATTGGTTTCTGCGCGTATGTAGAAGAATTACGGCATTTGTTCGAGTGAGGCCCGTGGTGTAATGGTTATCACATCTGACCGGCAATCGGAAGATCCCGGGTTCGATTCCCGGGTGGTTACCTCATTTTTTCACTTGTTCGTTCTCTCTTCTCATCTTGCGCGGAATGTTCTCCTATACAAGCGTCGTTCTTTACGTTATTTATACTGCGTGTTCTTTGCAGTTGAAGTGTATATATATATATATATATATATATATATATATACTGAACTGTATTCAAATGATAGCATAGAGTCATTCTCCGCCTGTTTCAAACGTTGGAACCGTGATATTGTTCGCGCCCAGATTTCATCATGTAATGGAAAATAACGTGAAGTATGTCATTTTCTGTTTCCTCAAAGGACTTGTTGAGGTTCATGCCTGGTTGAGAAAGCATTTATCTGATTCTGTTCTCAACAACTTCGACTTCATTTTATCTCTTTCGATAGAAACGACCCCAT